>JAYMFT010080263.1:0-14313 GCA_038088735.1 Panulirus argus | reverse complement strand
ATATATATATATATATATATATATATATATATATATATATATATATATATATATATATATATATATATATCACCATTTAATCCAATGATAATTCATTCAACGCAAAAACTACCTGGCCCCCCAACATCAATTAATCGTGTATAATAAACTAATCCAAAAATTATTTTTAATTTTTTTTTTCTTACGCGTCCAAAAACTTCCACATGTCACCATCTCACTCAATTTCCACTCAAACGGTCACAAGAGATTTAAATCGCGTACGTTCGTATCCGGAGGAACTAAAATAATCCGCCGTATAAATATTTTCCAATCTTAATCACGGACACAAGAAGACGCTGTGGTGGTGGTGGTTGGTTCCTTCCTCTAACAGAAACTTGTCAAGGAAGTTTTCTAAATTCAGAATTGGTTCAAAGATGGTAAATATCTGGGCAGGGTTAGGTATTGCCAGGCGTCAACATTTAAAAATTCGAGTCAAAGATAAATTCTTTGTTTCTATATAAACTACTGGTCTGTGTTTCGGTAATACCTAATTAGCGGACAGTTCATATATATATATATATATATATATATATATATATATATATGAGTCTAAGCCAGGTATTTACTTTATCGACCAGACCTTAGGAGAGGATGAACAGCTGGTAGGACTGTGGACCCAGAGCCGCGGCCAGGATTCGAACCCGTGCGTGCTCGATCCTGGGGCCGGGGGGGGGGGCAGGAGCCCGTGAGTGCGTCATGGTCAGCAACGCTACACATCTTACTTACAACCCCTGGCTTAAATACACCTGACCTAAAACCTTGGATTACACACCTGACCTACACCCTTAATACACACACACACACACACACCAGGGACACGGTCTCGGATGTCTGGCAGAGAAACTAACAAAGCCACTTATAACAAAAGACGTCAAAAATAAAGCCACTTACAGGCTCCTGTGTCCCCGCGGTGGAGAGTAGGGAGAGAGTGGGGGGAAAGGGAGAGTGAGGAGAGAGAGGGAGAGTGTGGCACAAGGTGAGAAAAAGAGAGAGTTAAAATAAACAGAAAAAATGCAACAATGTTCGTCTCTGAAATCTGAACTCATAGTGGACATAATCTAATTTTCGTTATGGTAGTGCATGGCAATGTTGGCATTATCTGCAAACAGCTGACGTCTGTAGCTTTCGTCTGTGAACAACTGAAGAAGTCGTCTGTTAACAAGTGGTCTTTCACCTGCACACAACTGACGTCTGTTGGCGTCGTCTGTCGTCTGCAAGCAGGTGGCGTCTCTGTCGCACGATGAAAAGAATATGGACGTGACTTTGGAAAAAAACAAATTCAGTAAAACTTTCAAAGCAGTGGAGGGAACATATGTGCCAACGTGTAGTTAAGGGTCGTACCGTCGTACTCAAGGGTCGTACTGTCGTACCCTCGGGGTCGTACCGTCGTTCTCAAGGTACATAATTCTCAGGCAGAACTAGAGATGGCAGATCTCTGGCGAGAGCCCCACACACGTATCAACACAACCCATTCATATGGGATCTTCCAACACCCATACAAACCCTTACCCACCCCCTACCCTGTGGGTCCCATGGGTGGGATGTTGTACGTGTCCCATACCCATACCCTCCCTCTATCCCCACCTGGTGTAGGGAGTCCCAGGGTGGGAGGATGGGGTGGGGATATAGGGATATATCCCAACCCACTCACCTGGCTTTGGGAACCCTCTTACTTTTCAAGGTGGAGTATTGGCACCGCCGGAAACCCCACACGTAAGAGACCTAAAACTTAGGCTTGTAAGGGCGTTTGAGACTGGGGTAGGGGGGTGTCGCCTTTCACCCGGTACCCATGCACTATATGGGAACCGTGACCGGATAGACCCGACCGTCGCCCGACCCCTCCTCTACCAAAGGGGGTGGGGCCAGGTCCGCTGTGGGTGGGTGGGGTGGGAGGGGTGATGTGTGTTTTAATTCTAATACCCAATATGTGTAGCGAAGGTCGGCGGGGGAGGGAGTGGAGTGGCGCTCTAAGGTGAGGGAGTCAGGTGACGATGGAGAGAAACGAAGGAAGAAGAGGAATAATAGTTTCAGTTTTAAAAAAACATCTGTTGTCTAGAGATATACAGAGAGACAAAGGCTTTCCTTAAAGACGAGGTGAGAAGGTGGTGGAAGTCATGAGGGAGAGAAAGAGAGAGAGAGAGAGAGATTTCGACTTGCAAATGAAATGCAAGACATATTTGTGGTCACATTGACGATGCCATGCAACATAAAAGCCAATCCCCTTCTTCAGTTACATGTGTTGCGGACAGGAATCTGAGTCTGCGTGTGTGTGTGTGTAATTGCCATATGTTGTTATGCCGGGCCAAAAAGGGAGGTAACATAAACCGCCTCAAAACAGTCTCACACCTCCTGAGTCACACTGGTTTCACAGGACGACCAGCCTGCAGCGCCAGCAACGTCAGCCAGTCCTCCCACTGGTGTCAGATAAAAGAAAAGAAGAAAACGATACAAGCCCTTCTGGTGAAGTGTTGGGTAAAGATGACACTGCAGTGCGGGTGTCAAATGACAAGACGGCATTCCTCCAATGAAGCAACCGTTTCGGTGTACGTACATGTGTCGTGTGAGCTCAGGGCACAGCACCGGTGTTTCCGTGTTCACACACACGGTTGGTCGGTTGGCTGGCCTGTTACCTGAGCTTTTTAGGCCTATCAACTACCAGGGTCAATTATAAGGTCGTCAATGTCAAGCTAGAACCAACAGCAGAAAAAAAGAAAAAGAATGTGAACACATTCAGACGTTCAACATAATTCTAAAGCCATACATAGCCTCACTGGTTGGTTGGTAATTAAGGCTTTGGGTTTATCAATTACCAAGGTAATAAAAGCAAGGAACTTTAAGTTATAAGTTCCACCCTCTCTCACAACAGATAAGACTGATTAGATAGGAAGATGTAAAGGAAACGCTGGGAAAGCTGAAAAAGTAAGACTGAATAGGAAAAATAAGTATAAATATGAGAGACAAATACACCTTGTAAATCTGTAAGGTGTCTGTGCCAAATCGGTACTGGCTTTTATTTATAAATAGTTACTGAAGCCTTAACGGATTTGTAATACCTTAAAGAAAACGGAACAGAATTACCTAAAAAAGATCTGTGTTATTGAGAGGTCTCATTGTATTATTTCCATCCCGTGCTGAGACCAGATTAATAGCATGTTTGATGATCTGTCATCAGTACTAACCATCATAATGAACAAATAATTCCACGGTTGCATATAAGAATATAACAACAGGAAAAATCGTCATAATGGAATGAAAAACAGAATTGGAATGACAACTAATACCATGGGTGATGTAGAAAAATAGCATTGGGTAGGAACATACCACTGGAACAACTAATACCAGACAGACAGAATACTAGAGCAAATACTACTCTAGCTGATGTGAAAAGAACCCCGCTACTACTTACGCTAACACAGCACCACAGCTAACGTTAGAACACCCCCTTACTAGTACTACAAACTAGAACCACAGCTGAAGTCGGAACGACCCCACTACTGGTAAACTAAGGCACTACTAGAACCAAGCGCTGAAAACACCTTCTGGTTCCAATAATGCTGGAGACACCCAAACACCAAGTCTTTTCTCGGCTGTCGGAATTAGACTCTGGAATTTCAAAGGGAGCTTTAATCAAATTTACATACTTATAATTGATTGGTTATGGAATTCACTCCATCAGTATTCGATGCCCGTCATCTTATATCGAGAAAGAGATGACTTTCTTAATATTTAGAAAACATTTTTGTGGTGCCATCGGACCGCCAAAGTGGGCGAGCGTTGATACGAAAATAAATAACGTGGAAGCTCCTCAGAAATATTTATATAACGAAATAATCAATTTATTCTTACCTGTAATATGTTTTCTATATTTTGCTCGCATTTTATATTATATTATTTTCCTTTACATATAAATGGTTAGACATAAGAACACAAAAAGACTTAAGGAGTAATTTCTATCTACACTGACACAGCCGACTAAAAATTAATATTTTTGAGTTTCTTGAAACAAGAGTTCGATCACTGACCTCCACATGACGACCCTTGAGTTCGGCTGGTTAGAATGTTACGGCCAAAGTCATGTAGGTGGGTCACAGCAAGTAAACCTGTGACCATTTCTTCTTTTCATATTTGATTTATAAGTTTCATTCATTTTACTACGTAGTGTCCCAGATGAACGGATTCAAGTATGGCTAGAATCCAATCAGGCGATTTTCTTTTCTTTTCTTTATGTACTAGGCGTAGAGCGCCATGCTGCCCAAACGTCAGCATAATGTGAGCATTTAAGATTCGTTGGACGAAAGCTGGATACATAATTTCATTAACCTTAAACATCAAACAGCGAAGGGCTCAGACTGCTGCCTTGCGGCACCCCTCTATTCTCTTGGAGCAAATGTGTGTGTGCAACAGGTCGAAACGAACTGATATTCGTAAAGACGTCCAGAACTCTTGGCAACTGGGATGAAAGTGAGCAAAATGCCAGGAGTCTGGAAACTTTTGCGAGACGTCCAAATCTCAGTGATATGACCATACAGCACGAAGGTCAGGTCAGAGCCCAGGGTATCATAGCCATCTACCACAAAGGGAGGGAGGATTAAAGGACCCCTTAAACCAAGGCCAACCACAATCATCAGCTTTTTTTTTTTTTTTTGCTTTCCATTGCATTGAAGGAGTTGCCTTGTATGCCACCCCTACTGCTGCTCAGGACTTGGTCACTAACACGGCCCTTGTGCAGCAAGACCCCAAGCTGTGTTGCCTCAGGGAATATCTGAGGAAGTAGATTTTCCTCGAAGTATCTGCAGAAGTAGATAGTCCTCGAAGCATCTGCGGAAGTAGGTAGTCATCGAAGTATCTGAGGAAGTAGATAGTCCTCAAAGTATCTGCGGAAGTAGATAGTACTCGAAGTATCTGCGGAAGTAGATAGTCCTCGAAGTATCTGAAGAAGTAGATAGTCCTCGAAGTATCTGAGGAAGTAGATAGTCCTCGAAGTATCTGAGGATGTAGATATTCTCCAATATGTAGAAATTTTTTCGACTAACTTCCGTTCACATTAGGACGCCAACATAGTTCTGGGAGAAGGGGTAGGGGAAAGGGAGGTGAAGGTAGAGGGGGTAGGTGGCCATAGAAGATGGGGTGAAGGTGGCGTGTGTGTGTGCGTGAGTGTGTGTGTGTGTTTGTTTGTGTGTATGGTAAGCGATATATAAGGGTGCCTGGCCTCCCGAGCCCCCATTCACCAGCAACATGGCGTCGATCAAGGTAAAGTGCTCCGTCTCTCTCAGTTTGCGTCCTTGGAGGGCCCCACGTACGGAGGGAAATGAGGGCTTTGTGTCCGTAACGGAGGAGCGTCAGTGCTAAGGACAACACACACACACACACACACATGTCCGCACCAGGGACACAACCACACATCCGTACTTAAGAACATCACACATGTCCGTGTCACGGACACCAAGACACGTCCGTACCACGCGTTCTTAAATTTAAGTACTCTGCGTGTCAACAGTGACGATACTGGGTATAGCAACACACAAGCAATTCCTTCCTTCGTGCATATATATATATCTGCTGTTCGCACCTTCTTCACTCCTTTTCCTTTGTCTTTTCTGTTACTCTCTGTGGTGTTCCTCAGGGCTTTGTCCTGTCGCCTATTCTCTTTCTTCTATCTGCTTAAATGATCTTCCCGCTTCATTTCCTAAGACCTGTTCACTCTTACGCCTATAATCCCACTCTACATAGATACTGCGACTCACTTTCCCTTTCCTTCCTTATTCCGATATTCATTCTTTTTCTCGCACCGAACATGTCTCCTCTCTTAATTCAAACCTGCGAAACTTCTCAGAATGGGAAAGCAGTGACCTATATAAATTCATAAGTATTTGTTTCATTTTCTAAATCTCTCTCATTCTCAAATGTTTAATTATCAAGCAACGCAATGCAGCACTGTAATAACATAAAGAAATTGGGTATGACCAAATCACAAGATCTATACTAGAAACCCCATACACTAAACATTACAAAATCTATCCCCAAAAAGCTGGAAGTGTTGTATTGGTCCTGAAATTATTATTCTTGATTTGATCAGCTAATCAGTGTCTTTAGGGGTCTTATATGTCTTAATATGGCGGTACTGCTTACATATATAAAGGTCTTTTCTTCCACCTCTATGTTAACATGAGTGGAATGAAATACCTTTTCACCTTATCAACTCTCCTGTTGTCACCAGTCCACCGATCCCTCGTCGTTCTCCATGTTGGTGCTTACTTTCTCTGTCCTACATGTATCATTTCGGTCACTGCTCTGCTGAGCTGAGTTTGTGTCCCAGAAGGACATAGGTGGCTGCTGCTTCCCATCGTTTCCCTGTGGAGTCAAGTTACACGAGGAATGACCGTTATGATACCTTTCTCTTACTTCAAATAACGAATCTGTGAAATTAACTTTTAATTCTTTGCTTTCCTTATAACCTTTCCACTTTTACAGGCCTTTAAACACTTGAGGCGGTTACCAAATCTACATTTTTTTTAATACTCTAAATATTTCCTTCGATCCGAATTGACTTCCATGTCAGTTATTGCATAGAAAAAGTCACCACATTGTTTAAAGTTTATCTATAATCGTCTTCTTAAAGTTCCTGTTTGGATTGTGTGAAGTTTCACTACCCTTTTCCATTATGCAGATTTATCAAACTCCTGCAGGTGAGTCTCCTGGTGGTGACGCTGCTGTCGGCGACGGCGTTCTCGTCGGTGCTGGCGGAGGACCCGACGACCCCCGAGAGCCCCGCCCCAGCCACCATCCTCGACACCGAACTCCTGCAGGAGGAGTCGAATGTCTTCCCGAGTCCTCCTCAGTTCAGTGACCCCCACCACCACCACCACCACCACCAGCCCGAGCATTTCGGGTCGGAGGAGGCCTTCCCCGCGCCCCCTGGATCAAGCCCGGACCGGGGGCAGACCTTCAACGCTCACCAGGGCCAGACGTTCAGACCTGACCCTGAACAGGGACAGGGCCAGGTCCTAGACTCGCAACAACAAGGCACTCAAGAAGTACGGAGGTCCCAGCTGGATAGCTACGAGGGGCAAGTCCAGGATTCAGGGTTCCAGCGAGCGCAAACGTACGGAAAAGAGACGTTTGAAGACGAAGAAGTGAGACGAAGTGACAGGCAAAGGGTCTCCCACAACCAAGGCTACAGCCAGGGGCAAGAGGACCAAAGGCTCTCCCACAATCAAGGCTTCAGCCAAGGGCACCGGGACGGCCAAAGGTTCTCCCAAAACCAGTCCTACAGCCAAAGACAACAGGAGGGCCAATCCTACAGCCAAAGACAGCAGGTGGAACTGAAGGACCAAAGACAGGCACAAAGGCAACACCAGCATCCAGAGGACTTCGACAGAGTACCTTCCCGGAGCCAACAATCCCAAACTCGGAAGGAAATCCCTCCGTCCGGCAGCGCGGGAGATACTGGAAGTGTCGCTCTCCAGGGCGAAGGGAACCAGTCCTTCAGAAGAAACCCCAACTATGATTCTTCGCGGCTGGAGGTCGAGGACTCCTCCAGACGGATCGCCACGGCGTCGAGAGGCAGCCAGAGGTACACTGGAGGGGAGGAGCTCCAGGAAAACCAGAAGAACAAGAAGGTTAGTACAGTAATGGAACAAATGCTTCCAAATTCCCTGAAGTTTCATCTCAAAACCTCATTTCATTTTCTGTTTCTGGGGACGGGCTCAGGTACATGGTACGGCAAACAAAAGAAATATCATTTGAGGACTATTTCACCTTCTGTTTTGATGTCCTCGTGTGTAACGACCTCCTGTTTCTCCTTCCCCTGTTGTGCGACGCCGTCTTCTGTTCCTCCTGTTAATGTCCACCTGTTGCGACGTGCCTTGTCGTGACGCCCGCCCCCCTCCTCTCCTGTTGGGTCCTCAGAAGGGCAACTACGAGTACTCGTACGACATCCAGTCCATGGACACCGGCGACGTGAAGTACCACCAGGAGACTCGCAAGGAAGGCAAGGTACTGCAGTACACCTCATACAGTCTTAACCTCCTCCTCCTCCTCACCCACCACCTCAGGTGAGGTAGGCACACCTCCCCAGTCCTGACCACAGGCATGTTTCTCCAGCCATAGTACATCCCATAGTGGAAGCCTTGCATATAGAGGCCATATCTTCTGTACTATTCCTATCCTACCTCAGCATCCTACAGGACGGCTCCCCTCCCGCCCTAGCATCCTACAGGATGGTTCCTTTCCCACCTGCGTTTAATCTTCAATACAATATGCTATTCTTAATCAAATGGGTTTCCTATGTATGTAATTAGCCTTTAATACCAAAGAGTTATTCTTTGGGTATTCTCGATCACGCAAATTTATTATTTCACCGTCTTAATAGACCCAATTTCATTCTGTTTAGTGTAAGCAGTGATGTTCCGCAGGTGATCGGCGAGTACCGAGTGAAAGAGGCAGACGGATCCATAAGGGTCGTCAAGTACACGGCCGACAAGGACAACGGCTTCCAGGCCTCGGTAAGTGCCATCACGTACGTTCCTCTTAACCTCAATGACCAGCCTTAATATTCTTCTGCACTAAAATGGATTCCCTGTGACCAAAGGCTATTCGGTTTGGAATGATCCCCTCAAGGGCTATCTTGGGTCAGTTGTCTTTTCCAGTTCACACCGTAATGAAGTTCAGTAATGGAGGACTCTTGATGATGTTTCCAGGTGGAGTACCTCATGGATCATGATGAACCAGAGTTTGGCTTGAGGATGAAGCCGCTCGCCAGAGGGCATGGCCAACAACGACCCTTCGGACACAGGAGTACTTTCGAGCCATCGAGGACCAACTTCAGGTCAAGGGGCCAGCCTGGAACGCGTTTCCAGAACTCGAGAACCCCTCCGTCCTCTCGTTTCCAGGCCGCCAGCTCAACATCCAGACAAGATGCGTTCTCCTCCCAGGCGCCCCTCTCAGCAAACTCTAGGAGCTCTTCGTCAGTGCAGTTATCCAGAGAGAGTCCTTCATCTTTGTTCGTTGCCACTCCTGGCCGCCAAGGAGCCCAGAGATTCCAACAAGGATCCCCAAGGCATGGTGAACATCCTCCTAGGCTCCCACAAGCCCTTAATAGCTTCCAGCATGACGATCTTCCCGAGTCTGCCAGGCTTCAAGAATCTCAAGGATTCTTAAGACCTGGAAGCCGTTTGAGCAATCTCCCAGAACCTGAGAGTCAAGCATTGAGCTCGGAATTCAGGAATCAAAATAACCAGGGCCAAGGACGGGGACAGAATGGCAGTCAGTTCCAAAAGAGTTCCTTCCAAAGCCAAGACAAGGAACAACTAAACGTTCATTCTAGAGGCGAATATCAGGAGTCCAACAGGAACTCGTTCCAGACTCAGACCAGAGACAATTTCCAGTCACAGGAAAGAAACCGGTTTCACAGTCCAGTGCATGGAGAACCTCAGGTTGAAAACGATGACCGTTTTCAGTCCCAGGGAAAGGACCAGTTCGATGCTGAAAACAGAGATCTGTACGAAACCATCCAGAGGAATCAGTTCCAGTCCCAAAATCGACAATTACAGACCCAAACGCAGTTTCAGAACCAGGAAGAAGCAGGCCAGATCCAGAATAAAGACAGGAGTCCCGATATTCAGTTCCGGGCACAAAACCATCCGTTCCACGCTCAAAACAGAAACCAATTCCAGGTTCAAGAGGAGAGTCAGTTCCAGAGACAAGACAGGAACCAGTTCCAAGAGCAAGATACTCAATTTCAGTCTCAGGATATAACGCGGTTCCAGAGTCAGGACAGAAGACAGTTGCCAGCTCCAGAACGTCAGTTCCCGATCCAAGAGAGAGATGGCTTCCGCACACAAGACAGGAATCAATTCCAAACGCAAGACAGAAGACAGTTCTCAAGCCAAGACAGGGATCTGCTCCGATCTCAAGCAAGAAGGCAACATCAAACTCAAGAGAGCCAGTTTCGCAACCAGGATAGGAGGCCTTTCCGAACACAGAACAGGAATGAGATCCAGGCTGAAGACAGGCCACAGTTCCAGTCTCAACAAAGAGGCCAGTTCTCCAGCCAAGACAAAGACCTGCATCTTAACGAAGGTAACGAGCGGCTCCGGCCACACGCAAGTGATCATTTCCAAAGTAAAGACCAACTGGACGGTCAAGAGAGACGTGAATCACAAACGAAATACAGTGATCAGTACCAGGCACAAAAGAGGGAACAGCTCCTGTCCCAAGTTGGAGCCCAGCCTCGCTCTGAGGACAGAAATAACTTCCAAAGGGAGAACAGACCACAGTTCCATGATCCACTTTCAGGAGATCAATTTCAAGATCACCAAAGCGATTCATTTGACAGCCAACGGGCAGCTGTACCCGCATCGCAACGCGTGGATAACTTAAGAAGTCGAAATCAACTCCAGGCCTCACGCATCGCCCAGACCCAAAGCCAAAACAGAATCCAGTCCGACACTCGAGTAGATTTTGGCGGATCAAGTTCGAACGCTGAACAAAGGCAATACGACACGACAGAACGTTATGGAATGGATGCCAAACATGAGCATGATGATGAGGATGGATCCTACTCTAGCGAAGGGGGAAACGACTATGGAAACCAAAGGTATGGTGCGAAAGACTCCCTGAATCTTGGACCATATTCCACGCAGAGAAATCCAGCTTCGGTGAACGCCGAAGTCCCTGATCACCTGGGATTATCTAATCCCAGGTATCCCCAGACAGACGTATCACAGACAGACTCTCAGCGTCAGAGAACCACCTCCGGTCGCTATGCCCCACAGGAGGACGAGTTCCCCAATTCCAGACCAGGAGAGTTCCAGAATCCTCAAGGGGATGTTGACATCGCACAAGCCGGAGTTTACCAAGAAGGACAACAGTATTCCAGAACGCAGGACCAACGTCCTCAGTTCCAGGGGCAAAGTGAAAGATTCCCTGCGCCATCTACTGGAAGCCGAAACGGAGCGGACTTCGGGGGAGACGGTCTCGACCCAACCTCGGCTGTCAGGCCCCACTTCCAGGGCGAAGACGCAACGCAAGCTTTCCGGAATCCTGACCCTTCCGCTGAAGACCGATTTCAAGGTCCCAGCAGGCAGGATAAAGAGGCGCTCGGGCGACCACGCGTCAGTGCTACAGTCTTAACGCGTCCTGCATTCCAGACCGTTGCAGAGCCCCATCCTCAGCCTTTGAATTAAGACATAAAGAAAACAAACTCACCAGTCGCGAAAGCTCTTTGTCCTTTCCAGCCACAAACCCACACCTCTGACTGTGCATAAGTCTTTCAATTCAGCCAGTCGCTCTGTACACCCAGCAAAAAAGTATCTTCACACATTTATGTTATACAATATTACACAATGGACGAAGGATCTTAACAGATACTCTAAGATCTTCCTTCACATTGGTAACCCGACTTGCCTTGCATGTTTCTCTAAGTGCGCAAAACAAAGTGGAGTATACTGTTTTTAAACGGTTATAATGCATGTTATTTTCTATTCTTATTTCAAGAGTAATTATTATAAAGAATAGACTCCATAATCATTAAGAAATACGTCTCGCATTCAAGCTTACCATCCCTACCGAGACAACACGAGCCATAGTGTTCATTATGAAACCAGTCGGACCCATGTGTAAAGATACTTTATTTGTCGCGTGTACAATCATATGTTTCCAGTCAAGGTTCACAAACCTTTCTTTTAGCACGCAAAGCAAAGCAACCTTTAAAACATTTACTGTATATACACAGACTCCTTCTCTCCAGTAATCATGAAGAGAATCTTTTGTTACCGGTTGTGATAGAGAGAATCTCGCCTTCTAGTCATAATGCACAGAACTCTTCTTGCCAATCGGTGACTATATATATAAACCCTTTCTCTCCTGCCGTTATCTATGACTCTGTTTCCAGCCATCACACCCAAGAGCCTCCAAACTATTCCATGCAGACGCTTCCTTTTCCAGTCGTCAAATGAATTATATATAAAATGATAATCATATTTTGTGAAGGATATATGTATGAGGAAAAAATTGTAATGCTCTGACGAAGGATTGGTAAAACCTCATTGCAGTGACAGGTACATTTCCCTAATGATATGATCATGTGAGAGAAATTTATTTACCAAGCAAACGGGGGGGAAAAATAATCCAATAATATTAATTAACCTCAATAAAGATTCCTCATCAACAGTCTTCTTTAAATGACCTGGATCAAAACAATGGTGATGTATATATATATACATATTCCATCTATCTACTTTTTCCTACATCTACCAGCTTTATCGACGACGACCCCATTGACCTCACAACAACTGCCCGAACAAGACGCGCAACTCCCTGGACCACAAATTACGTTACCGTCCGCAAGGCTTGCGATTAATCGCGGTGAATTAGGAAGGGTTTTGTGTGTTTGTCTGTAGTGCCGCCATGTTGTGACGTCATCGTGGCAGGGAGAAGCAGTGTTCTGACGTCACCGATGCGGGGAGCCGCAAAATTGTGCCCGTCACTGTGAGGTCAGACAACACTGAGGTCTATGACGCTAGACAACACCGGGCTGGGGCTCTGTGAGGCCAGACAACACCGGGATGGGGCTCTGTGAGGCCAGACAACACCGGGATGGGGCTCTGTGAGGCCAGACAACACCGGGCTGGGGCTCTGTGAGGCCAGACAACACCGGGCTGGGGCTCTGTGAGGCCAGACAACAACGTCTTGTCAGCGCCAATAGCCCTACCTTGATTAACGGCCAGCGGACACGTCAGCTGGAGTCCCCTGTACGCGTCAGGGGGGCGCCGCCCCTATCCAGATCTCCCTACTACCGGAGGGCTACGCGCTCACCCTCCTGAAGAAGGAGTGCTTATGGAAAAGGGCGCAATATAGTGACTGGAAAATACCTCTTTGAATCCCCATATTTTTTCTCTCTCTTCTCGAATCTCAAGACTTTGGAATACGTACTTACGTGTGTATGTTAGTGTGTCTGTGTCTGTGTTTGTGTGTCTGTCTGTGTGTCTGTGTGTGCGTTCATATCTCCCTCTCAGCCTGGGGTCGCGGGGCGTAACAGATGGGGGCGTATCAGCACCTCCGCTATAACCCGAGGCACAAATCACCTCCCGAACATTACCATACAGATCTCGTCTCTAAAGCCAGCTCCCGGGGCGCTGAGAGGGAGGGGAGAGGAAGGGGGAGAGGGGAGTGGGGAGTGTGGGGGAGGGAAGGGGGAGAAGAAGACGACCAGGCGGTGCTGGGGAGAAACAATCAATCTAGGGGGGTGGTGGTGTCTGCTCACCCTCTCTCTCTACTCTCTCTCTCTCTCTCTCTCTCTCTCTCTCTCTCCCTCTGGCTGTGGTTAGGTTGGCAGCGGCGGGGCGACTGGTGGCTTGTGGTTGACGGAGATGCCTCGTGGCCACTTGTTCTTGTTGTGGTAGAGGTGGTAGTGGTGGCGGTGGCAATGAAAATGACCAATAGTTCACTGAGCAAACTCTTGCCAAAGGCTGAAGGTGTTCTCGGAAAATACACACAGTATAACTGGACCACAACAAGAGGGTGGCTGTTAAGCAGACAGCCTTTACACAGACATTTAGTGTGGCAGTCTGTTGCTAACGGAAATTATTTACAGTGGTGGGGATGTGGCTGTCTGTTCTTGCAGCGGTTTGCACCACACATGAAATGGGCTCGATGTGGATTGTGGTGTCGAACTATGACCCGGGGGACAAGGGATCTACCGATAGCAGGAGGTGATGGTGCTGAGGTGATGCTGTTACAAGTTTCTCTCCAAGCCCGTAGCTTCAGGTCCGTGTAATGCCCTGAGCGACACTTTGGGGTGAGGAACCAGGGTGTTCTGGCCCTGAGTGACGCGTAAGTCGGAGAAAAAGTAAAAATGTTCCGGGTTTAAAGTTTGGGGTGTTTAAAGTGAGAGGGGAAGAGCCAAAGAAGGGGTGCTGCTGGAAGTGAGTCCCAAATTGATGTCATTGTTAGTGATGTTTTTTTGGGTGTCTTTTGAGAAAATCCGAATGGGGTCTTTGACTTTATTTTTTTTAATGTAAGGGATCGAATATTGGTTATTTCTTGGTAGAGGCGAATCTGAAAGCCTCTGGTGGTGGATTTAAGAAAAAAAGGAAACGATTGAAATTGACCAAGAGGAGGATTATCATGTCAAAAACGGAGGGAGCAAAGAGGAGATGACACAGAAGGTGAGAGGAGAGTGTAAGAGAGACTTGGGAGCCCTGAACATTCTGGAGGGCAAGTGGCGTGTGTTGGATAGAATAATCTGGACTGGTGTGGTATATGGGGGGGAGG
>JAYMFT010080252.1:0-14313 GCA_038088735.1 Panulirus argus | reverse complement strand
TATATATATACATATATATATATATATATATATATATATATATATATATATTACCCCTGGAGTAGGAGAGAAAGAATTCTACCTCCGTACTCGCTGCGTGTCGTAAAAGGCGACTAAAGGGGCCGAAAGCGGTGGGGCTGGACACCACCCTCCCTTCTTTTATTTCAATTTCGAAATGGTGGAACCGAAGAAGCCAGAAAAGGGAGCGTTCATCCTCCTCAAAGGCTCAGGCTGGGGTGTCTAAATGTGTGTGAATGTAACCAAGATGAGAAGAGAGGAGAGATAGGTACTACCTTTCAGGATGTTCTGGCTCTGAGTGATACATAGTTCAAGGGGAAAGAACAATTTGGAAATGTCTTAGAAGCAAAGTCAGGGGTTGGTGAGAGGGCAAGAGCTAAGGAGAAAAGTAGCACTAATGCTAAAACAGGAGCTGTGGAAGTGTGTGAATGAGTGTCAGGAAGTGAGCTCTAGTCTGATGTGGGCAAAAATGAAAGTGGACTGCGAGAGGTGGGTGATTATTAGAACATATGCACCTGGTCAAGAGAAGAAAGATCATGAGAGGCAAGTGTTTTGGGAGCAGTAGAGTGAGTGTGTCAGTAAATTTCATGCAAGAGACCTGGTGTAAGTGATGGGTGCTTTAAATTCGAAGGTAAGTAATGTGGCAATTGAGGGTGTAATTGGGATCATGCGATATCCATTGTTTCATATAGGAATGCTGAACAGCTTATGAAGTTGTGTACAGAAGGACTTGTGATTCGGAATGGCTGGTTTAAAATAAGGGACATACCCAAGTGTACGTATGTGAGAGATGGTCAGTGGGCATTACTGAATTACATACTGATTGATAAGTATGCAAAAGAGAGACTTTTGGATGTGAATGTACTAAGAAGGAAAGCTGGTGGGATGTCTAATCATTCAACACAGCATGTAATACAGTTCAATACAAAAGTCATGGAAAAAATACCGGATTTTTCACTTGAAAGATTTCAATGGTCTCCGTGCTGCTCTTGACTGGCAAACCTGGAATGATATCGTTCGTGAGTAGGATGTGGAATCGGATTGGAAAAGATTCAGTAATACTTTCAAAGCAGTGGAGGGAACACATATGCCAATGTGTATAAGAAGATCTTGTTCCAAAACAAGGCAGGACCGGTGGAGTGACGGCATCAAAAAATGCTTGCTGTCTAAGGGAGCAGCACTAAGAAACTCAAAACGACAAACAACCAACATGACAGAGTGAATCACGTAAATTTGCCTAGGGAAACTGAGAGACTTTTACGTCAAAGTAAACGTCAGCATGAAGCGTATATTGCTGGAAATAGCAAAAAGAAACCCTAGAGAGATTTACAGTTATGTTAGAAGTAAGAGCGTCATTGCCCAATCAAGTGAGCCAATGATTAAGAAAATGATGACTTGGTTCACGACAACGAAGCCATGGGAAAGATTTTAAGCAATTGTATCATCTTCATTTATAACTGAAGATACAACTGATGTCCTGAATCCAGTTCCGTCGTTCTGAAGGGAGAACGTTTTGCCACTTAATGTGGATTTTCGTCCGTGATTGGAGCCTTCGACGTAAAAGGAAAAAATCTTTGACAATCGCGTGGGAGATAAACACCGAGGCGAGGCAGACCTTCCCGTGGCATCACCAAGAGAAAGGCTTTCTTCCGTCCCCCAACAAAACGTTCGCTAACAAGATGCCAAACATCGCTCCACAAACGGCACGTGTGTGTGTGTGTGTGTGTGTGTGTGTGTGTGTGTGGGAGGGAGGGATGTCGTCAACCGATGTACATAAGAGAGCAAGGATAATAATAAATGTTATTTGTTTCTGGAGACAAAAAGGAGAAAGCACTATGATGAGCAGCGTAAGAAAAACGTCTGAAGGTGTTGCAGAGAGACAATATCGGGACAGTGGTTGTTATATTTTGATATCAGAGCTAAAGATATATACAACAATTTCCTCTCCTCCGCAAATAATCCAATGCACTCATACGCCAACGACTCAACACTGCATTCATTCACATCCTTCAATTTTGCTCCCTCTTCTCTCACTCGATCTGCATCTTGTCTCGACACAACTTCCACAATAAACTCAGACTTGGACAGGATACCTCAGTGGTGTAGACAGAATATTGTTATGTTTAATACCTCCAAGGCCCAGTTTCTACACATCTCTCAATCGAAAACTCCTCACAACTCTCGTTTCTCCGTTGACGGTTCTGTAATTCCACCTTTTGACTCTATGAACATATTTGGTATTACTGTAACATCAGTTCTTGTTTGGAAACCCCACATTACGGGAATTGCTAACTCTGCCTCTCTGAAACTGGGTGTCCTGTTTAAGTGTCGAAACTTCTTCTCTTCTGAACAGTTGCTCCATTTACACAAGGGATTGATTCATCCTTGTATGGAGTACTGCTCTCACATTTGGGGTGGCTCTAGCTTTGTTTCCTCACTTGACAGAAACGAGTCGAAAGCGGTCCAACTTATAAACTGTCTCAGGCTAACTTCCAAACTTGACCCCCTTGCCCTACGCCGCAATGTTGGCTCACTTTCCCTCTTCTATAGGTATTACTTTGGTTTTTGCTTCCAAGAGCTGGCTGCTTGTATGCCCCCACCACTAGCTAGGCCGCGTAATACTTGGCAAGCTGCTGCATCACTAGATTACTGTGTGGCCATCGGCAACTCAAGAATGGGCCGTTTTGATACCTGCTTCTTTCCCTAGACGTCGAAGCTCTGGAACTCTCTACCTTTCCATGTCTTTCCCAGTAGCTATGACCTTGCACATTTCAAAAGACAGGTCTTCTACTTTCTAAAAAAATTCGTAAATACTTTCCCTTGTCTTCTCCTTTTCCGTTTCATAATTCTATATATTTCAATCAAGACCCGGCCTCGATGTGGACTTTCGTCAGTGACTGGAGCCTTCAACGTAAAAAATAGATAACTCGCATTTATTAGACTCCCGAGGGCCACTGAACAAGAACTTAAAATGTGACGCTGACCTCACCTAGACCGGCGTTACTGACTTTAGCAAATCGATTCTCAGCAGCGTAGGCATGACGACAAAGAGAGAGAGGTGGCGGGCTGGATGAACCGGATTAAAAATCAGTTTGTACGCCTTGCAAACATAGGTGTCGTCTCTAAGCCCTTTAACACAGTTACTTACAACATCCATAGATACAGATGTGTAATGTAGTGACCCAGCAGGATAAATGCAGAAGGTAAGACGTCAGCTTCAACTAGAGCTGAACCTACAAACACTAGGAGTGATATGATAAGACAAGGAATTTGACCTGTGTCCCGACTTAGAACGAAAATAGATAAAGTCTGAACGTGGGAATAGCCGCATCAACACTGGCAAGACGATAATGTCCAGAAACGATGATACACGTTAAGAAATCTGAGATAGAGAGAAAGGGAATCAACACGAGTCGAAAGCATGACGAGATTGGAGCTCAATAAAATAAGCGAGTTCGACTGGTCCAACTCCTATTGGAATTTCTGGACATAAAGGAGAAGATGTAGCAGAGGAAGGGCGTCAGAGAGCTTATCTGATCAGTTGGAAAAATGATGACGGACGTAACTTTGACGAGAAGGACAAGCGCACATACAAAGGTGGAGTCACTCGTATCACTACCGTCCTGTGTAAAGGCAACAGTAGTCTGATAGCAGAGACTGCACTTTTTAGTCGAGAACAGTGAACATTCATCGCTTTTCTAGAAGGCAGAGTTACTAGATACGGACGAGATTTTAGGGCTGAACCTAGACATACGAAGAGTCGTGTTGCAAAAATATATCTTGCTGTCCTTCAGAGACTCTAAATTAACGTAAGAGTCCACGAGGTTGGTGGTACATGCGCTTGAGCTTGAGAGAGTCGTGCATTAACGAAATCGTCGATACTGTAGGGAGGTCATGGTAGGTACAGGAGTGACTTGTATGGCAAGCATTTGTCTTCATCGTAAAGAGTGAAGGGCAACGCACCAGCCGACCGAACGGTTATTCAGCTGATGAAGTACCGAACACTAGGGATGTCCATGTCGTGAGAGGCACTAATAGACGAAATGACATGGTGCATGACAAACTATTCTGGAATTCGCGCTTTCTACAGAACTATAAGCAGGAGAATGATGCCAGACTGTCCTCCACTTTAGACTGTTGCAGAAATTACGGAGCAACAAAAAAATGGGGTATCAATATTTCAAACTTTTGATGGAAAAGAATGACTAATGCAGTGCGTATCTTGAGACCAAGGGCGACAGGAGCTCCGAACTTAGTTGAAAAGACGAGTTCATACTACCGAACGAATGAATCAAGGACATGACGATTCCACAATCGTTCATGGTGAATTTTCTCAAGCGATCGAGAGAAACACTTTTCCAAGGTAGTGGAGAGACATCGTAACCCAACATCAGTACAGATGAATTCGGATTGCCTTTGTGCAACACACACGGCAAACACACTTACGTCATCTATGTCGGGATGTCTCTCGCTACGTGAGACCAGTAGAGCTAAACTCGTACCTGGCTGTTAGTCTCGATCTATCTCAGCGTGAGAGCTGTAAGCTTCAGTACCCGACGGACATGAGACGCGGGAACAACGAGTATTGCTTCTGTTGCTTCTCTGTTTCAGAGCTTAGCGCTACACCACATTGAAGCATTGTCGTGGGGGTCTTCTTTGGCTTGGTCTTTCTTGATATGGGAATGATGCGAGAGCTCGATGTACCATGAGGAGGAGACTCGGGTGGGATACAACTACAGAGCTTGGAAAAATTACCGAGAGACATGCTGACGCGAATGGCGATAATGAGACGAGACAGGACGTCAGACAAAGCGACTGAGAGGCTCTTGTGTCGTCAAGGTTAGACAAGACGTTTCTGTGGGTGACGCCGTCTCTTGGAGATATACTGAAAAAAAGTGGAGTAGGATGGTCAACAGAGAACGTTTCGCCAGGCAGTGAGGGAAAGGGTAACGTCACGCAATGAGGGAAATTCAATGAGAATCCCCACCAGCAAAACGAAGGTTAGGTATTGCCGTGGAGTCCGCCCCACGACGATCAACCGAGGACAACGATAGCTGAATGACATCATAAGCAGGGAGAGATGTACATACCTGAGAGACTGTGAAGTATGAGAGAGGGTAAGGCCTGGAAAGAGCAGGACGCTTCAATCCTCCGCTTTGTCTCATTCCTAATGACAGACTCGGGCGAACGTGAGGCAAGATAAACACCGGTGGGGTCATGAGGACTTGAGGCGCGGACCATTCAGACCATCCAGCATGGATGAATGAAGATGCGGTACACCTGGAGATGACACCATCCATAACGGTGTGGGTTCAATCATTTAACAGCGAGAATATTTTGGTCTTGAGTGAGGTCATATGGAGCGAGGATATGGCAAGGTCGCTGGAAGAATATTTCGGGTATTGGAATGAGACGGCCACGAGTGAGGTGGACAAATTAAAGTTCTTAGTATTAGAAATCAAGATAGCCTCTATGATATTACGTGTAGCGTAACTTCCAGATTGATAAAGAGTAACTCGGTTATTAAGATCCACTGGGTGATCTTATTCATGACAGGTGCCACGGATATGGTTAGTTATTTGGCCCCTTGGTAGACACTCCTCCATGGTGATCGTTGAGTAACCTGCGTCGCATGATTTCTGTGTGGCCGTTGACAACTTGGGGGTGGGCCGTTTTGATAAGTGTTTCTTTCCCTGCACTACGAGGCTTTGGAACTCTCTGCCCTCTCATTTCTTTCCCAATAACTCTGACCTGGCACTTTTGTAAAAAACAGGTTTTTCACTTTCATCAAAATTCATATATACTTTCCCATGTTTCTCTCTTTTCTCTTTCATTAACGGCTTTACATAATGATTAAGGCCGGCCTAGATGTGAACCTTTTTCCATGACTGAATCCTCCCACGTAATATAGATATAATAATAACGTAGTATTATATATATATATATATATATATATCCTCCAACGGTCAGGATTCGAAACCATAACGTTTTGTGTGGTAGTCTGGAACGCTAACCGCTCGGCTATGATCGCCCCTAACAGGGAAATGACTATTCGATGATAAGTAATCGAATACCATTCGTCTCCCATCCATGAGCAAAGGGGTCTACACAGGTGAAATCCCATCAGGCTCACATTACAAGTAGGTAACATTTTACAGAACCTTACTATACAAACGCAGAGGAATATGGACACGAATATAGTGTATATGAACGCGCACTTTCACAGAACACATAATACCTAAGTTGCTAAGTACTTTGGATGGCACGTGACAGGGTTGTACCTCGATGGTGGCTATTTTGACGAAGTCTTCGTTGTTTCTTAATGGGGGTGCTGTTTGTGTGGCTCGCCTAGCTGGCTTCAAGTGGGTGCTGTGCTTGGTCTTGCTAGAGGCTATCTGTGCGGCTCGTCTGACTGGTTTCTGGTGGAGCGCTGTTCTGGTTAACACGGACGCTGTTCGGGTGCTGTGTGCCGAAAGCTCCACTGTTTCCAAAGTCTTTGGCACTAGGGACTCAGAACCTTCACTGGTTGGTGTATTGTTAATCATTAGGGTGGATACTGATGGGGAATGGATTCTTGGATAACCAGACACTTAAGAAATACGCTGCTTGCCGAGTCTGAGACAAACGAAGACACAGAAAGT
This sequence comes from Panulirus argus, assembly GCA_038088735.1. Lineage (NCBI taxonomy): Eukaryota > Metazoa > Arthropoda > Malacostraca > Decapoda > Palinuridae > Panulirus > Panulirus argus. Next base: position 7,654 of record JAYMFT010080252.1, on the reverse strand, counting down.
AAGATGAGTAGAAAACGGAGGCTGAATTTGTAATAAAGGGGCGATAAGATATGCAACGATTTCAGCAGATCATAATTACTGGTGATGACTTTTAATACTCGGACATTCCAGCAGTTACTTTATCCCGAGGGGACGGTCATCACCTGTTGGAAGCCTCTCTCAAGTAAAGCATTTCTAAAAGGCAGTTTGTACCATCACCCAAGAAATTATGAAACAATTAAGAATCTCATTCACCTGAGAACTGAATGGTAATTACTAGATAGCTTCTGTGAAATATGAAATTTCTAATGATCATACGTAGAAATATTGAAATATACGGTATGTTCATGCCCAGTAAGTTATATCAAAGGTATTCAACGAGTGAGCGATATATCATATCCAGCCATACTTTGGTTTTTGTGCTTGTATGATTATTTATGTATTAAATTGTCATCCAACCTTTTTACCTGTCGGTTCATGGATTTCTAATTATCTGTCTCTCCATTGTGTAAAAGCTTTGTGTTTACAAAAATGAAAGTTGGGTGAGAGAGTATCATTAAACTTTAGGGAGAATAAAAAGATGTTTTGGAAGGACGTAAATAACGTGCGTAAAACAAGAGAACAAATGGGAACATCGGTGAAGGGGGCCAGGGGGGATGTGATAACAGGTAATGATGGAGTGAGGAGGAGACGGAGTGAGTATTTTGAATGACTGTTGTATGTGTTTGATATCAGAGTGTCAGATGTATGGTGTTTTGGTCGGGTTGGTGCACGAAGTGAGAGAGACAGGAAGAGTGGTTTAGTGAAGAGAGAAGAGGTGGTGAAAGCCTTGCGGAACTTGTTAGCACCAACCCCAGTACCAGCAACAATAACAGTGCTAGTAACACAGTATCATCAGCAAATTGATCCGTCCTTGTATGGAGTACTGGTTTGACATTACCCATCTGTGACCCTGCTGTCAGCGAGAGGGAGAGCTCAGGTAGTGCAGGAGCATTGTCTTGGTCAGCCTTGAAGTAGAAGTTTTCTGACCAGCTTTTTTTTTTTTTTTTTTTGCAGTGTTGTTGCTCAGATCTGCAGTAGCAGTTTCTTGGTCAGCCTTGCAACAGCAGTTTCTTTTCAGACTCGAACGTACCAAAATTTCAGCATCATATTCGGTTACTGTTGATTTTTGTTCAGGGTTTCACTGATGGCACAGTAGCGGATACACCGTCTGCCTTACAGCACCTTCCTGTAACCGCAGTTGCATGAGGGGTTAGGGCAGTGCATTTGAACCACTGAGAAGGGTACGCTATCCAGTGGGCCGCTGATGCTTCCTGCTACCTTCTGCCTAGCCTCTCAGGTCACGAGATGAGACGGGGGATCTCACGGAGCGTTTGTTGGTCTGAAATATAAATGCTTTTTGTCGCCTCGTGGAACAGTGGATATCGCAGCGGCCTGTCGCGCGGTAGGGCTGGGTTCGAATCTTCTTCGCTCATGAATGCCATCAGGACCATAAGCCTTGCTTGTGTCCAGAGAGAAAAGCGCTTTGGAACAGTCCGAAAAGACATTAAGGGGCGGGGCATAGTATTAGTAAGAGGAGCATCAGGGGGTGAAGGAATATAAGTCATCCATGGTGGCGCTGGAGGAGAAACGGGAACCAAAGATAGTTGCTTTGTCTTCGGGAGAGACAGTTATAGTACCGTCAGAGCAGATAAGCAAAGGGAAGGTAGAGCGACGGAAGTTGTTAGAGATGCCCTTAGCTAAAGACCAGAAAGACCTATCAGTGGATGACGAGGAGAGGTCATCGCACTTCCTTTGAATAAAGGAACGCTTCGCCTCACGGATAACGCGCTTGCAACGATTACGGGCAGTGATAAAAGCTGAATGCGAGCCAGAGGAAGGAGAGTTCTTCCTAGCCCGATATGCCTGATCTCTTGTCTCAGTTGCCTCAGAACAGGAACGGTTGAACCATGGATTGGATGAAGAGGTAGTCTTGGAGGAAGGGAGGATGAATGCTTCCAATCCCGCTAGAATAATATCTGCTATGCGTTTAGCGGAGACAGAAGCATCACCACATAAAAGACAGTAATTTACCCAAGGAAAGTCAGAAAAAAGTTACATAAGTTATTCCAAGCAGCTTTGTTGTGGTGCCAGCGTTTACGCTTAGAAGGGGCTGCTAGAGGAGGAGGTGCCGCTAGAATAGGTACATCTTACACAAAGTGTTATGGTATGCTAGTATTACGTCGTGCAAGTCACACATATCATAGTATGTCACAACAAATAACCTCAAAATAGGATGTAGACTAATTCCTGCAAAACTAACTACATGGTTAGGTAGTTGCTTCTCACTGTCCTGGTGTATTTACTGACGTTATTGAAATATTGTTGTTTACTTTTAAATTAGGCGTAAAGATGACTTCATGTGAGAATGACGTAATATATCCATAATGAATGTTGAGTTATAGAGTACGGTATGTAATTCATGTCACAATATGGCGATATTTATGGTGTAAAACCTGTATTATAGGATGAAGGAACGAATGAGAATTGTCTACCATATTATTACGTACAAACAATTGTGGACACATAACATTACACTCATTTGGTAAGTTATCAATATCACATATTATAAGATACTATTAATACTTAGATCAGATCACAGTGATACATTAGTACCACGTAACAGCATTGAATATCCAACTACAAACACAATATTTTCTCCATCCACCTTCATGGTCTATCGTGCTCTGCAAGCTTTTCGGCATTGATTCTATCAGTCGTCTGACTATTTCCGGCTTTCTCCTAAATACTTCCCATTCCTGACTTGTGTGCTGTAGCAAAGCTTGTGAAGTTCTGGCTGCACCAGGTTCTCACGTATTCACCATGTTTGCTCATAAATTTTCAGTGGGATTGTAATCACAGGCTTTACTTGGCCAGTCTTATAGTTGGATGTCTTGTTGTTCAGCAAGCCAGCGTTGTACTACTGGAGCCGTGTGGATGGGAGATCGGTCAAGCATAAAGATGAGTCTTTCTGGGCAGGGAAACGCATATGCTGGCACCGACGGTAGCATAACTTCCTCGAGAATTTGTAAATATTGGTCAGCTGTGCTCCGTCCATGTATTGGTGTGATTTCTCCAACTCCGTGCTTGAACATCCACCCCCAGACATTACATGTCACATGGCCGCTTCTTGCAGTTTCGTATATATTTTCACGCTCATATCTTTTATCATTTTGTTGCCAACAATATTGTTTACCATGGGTTATTGAAAAAAGAAATAAAGTCATTTCGTCACTGAATATGACACGTCCCCGGATGTCCATATCGTTGCTGATGTGCTGCCGTGCAATGGTGAGTCGTCCTTCACGAAGTCTGTCAGTTAGTGTTTCTTTATAAGCTGGTATTCTGTGGTATACGCCAACTTCATGCAGTCGTCGTCGTACTGAAATATTGATGTGCAAATTTTCCGTGATGGCAACAGCATTCTGGAAATGATCTCCGTCAGAAGCATCTCTGATGACCTGATCTTCAATTTAGGGTCGTTTTTACACTTTTTTCTATATATTCATATGGGGGTAATGCGGGGAAGTTGTGGATCCATAAGAATCAATTCTGCAAAAGATATGGGTTCTCTGCGACAACTTCTTTAGCTCCCCCGAGGGGCTCAGAAAATGAGAAATATGGCAATAAAAAACACGCATTTATTAAAAAAAAATCTAAAGCTTAAAGTATGTTTATTTTTAAGGTGGGTAGAGTTACTTTTATAGATATACACTAAAACAAAGTATTTCTGAAATCTGAAAATAATTGAGCAAATCCTTTAGCCCCCTCAAGGAAATTGAAAATATAGCATTTTTACTATAGGTACCACCTATTTAAAAAAATAGCTCAAAATCTTATTGCAGTATTTTTCAGCCATAGGTGCTGTGATAATGATGTCTTGAATATAACTGAAGTATGAGAACATCATTAGGTAAAAATTACAACTCATTCTTCGTTACAGTAATATTAGATTCGTAAATAAATGCAAATCTATCTTATATGTCAATTCTGTATTGATATAAAATGAAATTTGAACTTTACTGTATAGTAACTGTTTGCCATCATTTCCTGAAAATCCAATTGGTCCACTGTTTTTTACCATCCATGATTGTTATTAGGTGCCTTAAAGGCAATTCATTAGCGTGAAGCTGGGCAAAAAGCCATTACAATGGCTTGCCAATATTTTGTTCTAGAAGTGTTATTACTCCATTCTTAGGGCCTGTATCTATAGCAGTGCCATCACACCCAATTGCTCTCAAATGCGTAAATCAACATCTGATAAAATAAGAAAACCGTGCATTATTTTTTATAATATCACTACCATTACCGGAATTCGGAATAACAAATTTTTATCCTGGCTCTTGTAGAAGACAAAAATGCTCTTTATTTACTACTGTTTTTGAAAATTTCCTGCCTTTTTGTCCTCTGACAATAGCTTTATCCTTGCGCCCATCAAAGTAAATAGCAAAAGGAATAGTTGTGTCCATCTCACTGCACTGTTGATTCTCACTGCGTGCTTTTTGCTTTTCAAGGCGAATTTAGTTTTTGTCAATAACTAAACTAGTATTGCTTTTATCATTTTCACCTATATCCTGCTGTAGTGAACTGGAAACAGTTGCAGCTGCCCTGTCTGATACGCCTGTACTGTCACAAACGCGTGCTACAACTGAGAAATTAGACGTCAATTTCTTTTTACTGAAATTTCTTTTGGCACAAGGAGGTAACGCTGTTTTATAGTCTGATGGTTCATATGAGTTTGTCTCTGATTCTGAAGATGAAAGAAGTTGAGATGAAGATGAATGGCCTAATTCAATATCTTGTTTATGTTTATCCTTATTCTTGCGTTCAGACCTTTTCCAATCCTCAAGCTCTCTTGACGGTCTACACCTCCAGTTATCATCTTTCTCTCTGACCTTGATCAATCAAAAATTCATGTTCATTCCTAGGAACTTTCTTTATAGCTGGATAATTACAAGCATTCAAATCTTGACATTTACAAGCAGCAATATCAAAGAGCGTCTTTTCATGGTTCTAAAGGTGACTAAGCTTCGTTTAATACGGGGCAGTATCTATTCTATCTTTATAGTGATCTAAAAGTCTCTTATATTTTGTATGATAACTATTGATCATATCTTTTAATACGCTTATTTTATACAATGAGAACTGATGCTGACTGTCAGATTTCCATAACGAAGTTAGAATCTACATCACAAATGTCTGAAAGTGCTGGCTCCTTTGAAGCAGAGAATAATGATTTATTTTGCTCCAACTTGCACGTTTTCATTAAATCTTCATATGTTGGTAAAACAGTTTGTTTCAGTTGTTTTGGTTGACCAAACATAGAACACTTAGTTGCTTGCCTAATACTTTGGCTTGTCATTTAACTGATGAAAATAAACATGACACCATTCCACCATGAGCACTCAAGTGCGAGTGAGAGATGAGCTACCCCTTTGCTGGTTGGGCCAATGAAATCCGGGCTATCACGCACTTATCCCGTGATCGACATGAGGTGTGCAGATACAGAGTACATAACTGGCTATTTTCTATGAGGAAATAATGTTTTGTGCTTGAAAGACGTTTACTATAACCATTTAACGGGAAACTACATCGACTGGGGTAATTATTAAATTTTGCGCTTATGGATGAAATAATCTATAGCTTTCATCATTCATGGATTGCATAAGCTGTTGAAATATTTGTCCTAAGGTTTTCCCTATGGCTGAAAAATATTGCAATTAGATTTTTAGTAATTTTTCAAAATAGGAGGAATTTTAAGAAAAAGAGCTACATTTTCAGTTTCCTTTTGGTTGCTGAAGGAGTTGCTCATTTACTACCAGATTTGAGAAATAATTTATTTAAATGTATTCCTATAAAGCTAACACTACCTTACTTAGAAATAAGCATATTTTCAGCTTTAGATTTTTTCTATAAATGCGCGTTTTTGATACCTCCTTTTTCAGTTTTTCAGCCCCTCGGGAGGACTAAACATGTTAGCACAGAGAACCAATATTTTTTGCATAATTTCTTTTTCATAAAAACAACTTTTTCCGCACTACTCCTATATGAATATAAAAATAAAAAAAACGATCCACTCTACTGCAATTCTAGGGATGTACGTATAAACCAACTGTATAAATTGATCATTGTTTCCTCACTAAAACCAAAGTGTCTTGCTCGGTAAAAAATATACATGCACCTGTTTGCTTTGGTGATCATATATTCAACGTGATCATTCCAACTGAGAGCTGAGCTAATGTGCACACCTAACAGCTTATAGCTGTGCGCTCTGGGTAAGTTACATGCAAGTAATACCGACTGTGGAAGACAATGGGTCGTTTTGGTGGCAACACAAATGTAACCTCACATTTAAGAGGGTTGGATGTCATTTGACAGACAGTGACACAATGACACCTAAGATCACTTAAGGTGTTTTGCAATGTGAAGATCATTCTGTCACTAACATCAGCAGTCTCACAGAGGGTAAGATCATCTACATATATTACGTGAAAGTTTGGGCACACCACAACTTATGTTGTCCCACTTAGACATGGAATCTTGGTATCTCATTCATTGTTTACACTCAGACAGAAAACTCGCAATAAAGACTAGCAATGAGGACTGGCAACCCAAAACAATACAGTTCCTGAATTGTAACATTGTGACAAATGTAATCATACACACACACACACACACACACACACACACACACAACACACACACACCTACCATGATGACGGTAAGAATAGACGAGCGATGAGCCAGTATTTATTTAGGAGTTCCATAGTAATTCACTGAAGGTGACAATAAATGGCCAAAGCCTTCCACACAGACAAGCCTGAATACTTCCTGCACGACAAAGATCAATTGCTGAATGATTTACGAAGGAGGGATCGACTCCAGACTACAACAAAACACGAATGTAATAAAGCCTTTCATCATTAAAGAGAAAAAGCCGCATATAGATACCACCAACCATGTTTACGTATCATATGTAGATCTAACATCTAAACCACTGGCTACCAAATCTAGCTATAAGGTTAGGTTGAAGCTGTAGTGTTTATATTGTTGTTTTTCCTCGTCTTCCAGCGTTGAGTGCCGTAGTCAGGGTGGGAGCCAGCCGCCTCCTGCCCGGTCAGAGCTGTCAGTCACCGGGACCAACCCACCCACAATTATATACCCGTTACTCCCCATTCGCTTCCCAAGTGAAAGGATTCTGTCTTGGCTGTCTGGAGGAACTCTGGCTGCTCATCCAAAGTTCTTTCTCTTTCCAGGAATATTGGGGACACTTGCTGCAAACTTTGGTAACTCTCTTCATTATCGAGGCATTTGTCTGATTTTACCTTCATCCTGCTATTAATGGAAAATTGTGTGGATGATAATCTTCTTTCACAATTAGGTTGGGAGACTGACCTCGTAAATGACGCTAGAATTTTTTAGAGATGTGTCGAGAACTTGTGTCAAGTCATACAGGAAGAGATTGCCATAGAATCAGCAGAGAGAGATATTGATATGTGGCTGGTCTTTAACGTAAGTGTACGTATGAGTATGTGTGTCTGTCTCTTCGTGTATGTGTAATGTTTGTGCATCTCTCTCTCTCTCTCTCTCTCTCTCTCTCTCTCTCTCTCTCTCATAAGATACAATATTCTAATAT
>JAYMFT010080241.1:0-14313 GCA_038088735.1 Panulirus argus | reverse complement strand
GAGAGAGAGAGAGAGGGGGGGGGGGGGGGGGCATACTCTCACATACATCCAGATCCAGCAACATGGGAACAAGTCCGAGTCAACGATAACCACAAACAATAAAAAAAAGACACACTAAAATCCAAGTAGACAGTAGACGGTATAGCCTTGTGGATATAGAGAGAGACGGACAGACGAGGCCAGAGGCAAGGCAGACAGAACATCGCACAATGGGAAGAAAGCAATAAACTCGGAGCACAAAAAGCGGGTCACGGAACAACCAGATCTGCAGCAGCAAGCGGCCTCCTCCTCCCAGCAAGTAGGTGTGGGAGGAGCAAGGTCACCCACCCGTCCGCTTTGAGTCCGTCTGCCGCTCGCCTGCCACCACACGACCCATTGTTGTCATTTGTCGAAAACCGTCCGTACCACAGAACGCAAACTCCGTGGTCTTGCTTGCTTCCATTGCTTCCAGTCTGTGATCGTCTGCGTTTTTGCATGCTTTTTTATAAAAATCTCATTAGACAGGCCGATGTCCCGGTGCTGCTGCCGATAATCACTTGTAGTAAATATGATTTTATTAGTGATATTCGATCTGACGAGTAATCAGTATTAAGTCAGACATCCCGACGTCATCGTGAAAGGTCAGGAAGGATCCAGTCTGGCACGGACGCAGCCTCACGTTTCACAGCGTCATTGAGCAAGGATACTAGAAGAATCTCTCATTCGTATTATGTTAATTTTTTTTCTCTAAGTATGTATTTCTGGCTTTCGACGTGAGCTGTCGAGATCTAGCACCGTGTCCGTCAGCCAGGAGCGTTCGATTCTGCTTTAATTATGGTTAAGTTGGATGGACGAACGTTTTCGACCCATTTTGACGACCGAAACCCATTGCGTCACAAGGCACGTTGCTTCAAGACTCTTGTATCTATATGAACTAACAAACGAGATCTGGCGCCTGTTACTCGGTTTAAAGGTCTGCCTGCTCTGTCTGGTGGTCAAATCAAGGTGTAGTCTCGCTTTCGTACGATGTTTTGTTGAGTAAATGATAGCTAGGCTAGGCTAGCGTCGCCATGGGTCCGTGTTGTTTTTGATAATATTTATTTAAAGAGTCGTACGTACCCATACTGCCTTCACTTTCGTCTCATATATTGTAATGCAGGCACACGAACGGGGAGACCTTGTGGTTAAAAGCCTACAAAGAATGAGACAATATCATTTCCACTGCTAGATGTACGGCGGTGTTAGTGTGTGTCGTATGTGTGCCCCTCCTTGCAGGCACAGGGAACCTTCGCCTCACATGAAGTCAAGCCAAAGTAAACTGAAGCTAAATATGTAAAGTGAGACTTAATTTATCCTCTTAACGTGACCTTATTTCAGCCCCCCCCCCCCTCTCTCTCTCTCTCTCATTCGTTTGCAGTCACGTTATCCCTGAAACAGAGGAAAATATCTCTGCAGACAACAGTGCACAGACTGGCGCCAGTGCAAGATGGAGAGAGAGGGAGAGTAGCTGGTAGTATTAGTACCAGTAGCCATCCATCCGCAGATGTTAGAGAGATGCACCTGTAACTGAATATAGCTGTGAGACACTTCAGGCCACTACTGATGTCTGGCCCGAACCTTGACAGCAAATTTTAATACTAACGCAACTAGTCAACTTGACACTTACCCAATACTTGACTTGATATCATCTTAACACTGACCCACTCCTTATCTCAAAATCTGTACAGTGAACCAGTGGTTTACTCAGTGCTTGACTCAACATCAAATAACACTGACTCACTGCCATAGTCAACTGACTCAGTGCTTGAATCAACATCAACTAACACTGACCCAGTGCCCGACTCAACATAACCGCGACACTGACTCAACATCAACTTAACCCTGACCCTGTACCTGACTCACCATCAACTTAACCCTGACCCAGTACCTGACTCACCATCAACTTAACCCTGACCCAGTACCTGACTCACCATCAACTTAACCCTGACCCAGTACTTGACACAGCTCATTAACTTAACCGCGAGTCTTCACCCGACCCACCTCGAGTCCGCCACCCAGCCAGGTCCTCAAGGACCATGACTCGTGTCTGCTCTGCGTGCGTCTCCGTCTTGCTGTGTATTTGTGTTCGTGCCTGTATTGGTGTACTTTTGTATGTGTGTGCATGTGTACGTGTCCTTTCCCTATGCATCTAATGTCCGTGTGAACGTCTGCGTGTCTGAACGTCAGGTTGGCCGTGTCTTCGTATTTCGATATGGATTTTGTGTACGTGCGTTGATGTGTCTGTTTGCCTGTATCTTGCTTTCTTACAACTTCTGTGTTGAGGACGTGGTTCCCCCTCGCTCTGCCTCCCTCTCTCACAACGGATATATCCTGTCGCATCCGGCGGGTGGTGATGCCGCGCTCATGTCTCTTACCTCTGGCATCGTTTGATCATTTGGCCCCCAACTGGCTTGGCTTTCTGTTTCGACACGTAAACGTATCGACGCACTTGTCCATTATCATATCCTGTCTCTGCGTCTGGCGACGCTACACGTCCGACGTGTCCTAGCTCTGCAGCCGGATATTTCCCGCCGTCCTGTCCGCGTGTGTATTATATACTGGCTGTGACGATGTTTATTTTTGTGCCTGTTGTGGTGGTCTTTGGTTCTCGCGCGCTGGTCCGCTTCCGGGTCCTGGTATGATTTATTCTGTTTATTCACGTGGTCTTTAGTTAACATTGTGGGCGTCTTGTTTACTTAACTGTTTGCGTATCATCCCTGGAACTTCCGGATGAGCTGTCTTGGCGCTATCTGTGCAGTAAAAGGAACAGAGAATTCTCACTTCACTCTAACATCTTTCTCAACAGTGCCGCGTTATTACCGTTGCTGTTGGTCTTGTTAACGGTGTGTGGTTCTTGCCGTTGCTGACCGTTCGGTCTAACAGCAGATAAGACTGTCTTTCGTGATATTTTTTAATTTACTGTACCGGGAATGAAGTACTGGTGTTTGATGATGTACTGGGAGTTGAAGCGCTGGTGATAGGTACTGTACTTGGGAGTGAAGTGGTGAGAATGTTATTGTAATGATCGTCGTCAAGAACAATTATAACGTCAGGAGAGCATGTGGCATGAGTCAGGGGTTGTGAGGTATATGTGAGAGTGCGTCAGACCTCACTAATGACACCAAGATTAGTTTCACGCATTTTTTTTTTTTCTTTCTTGGATGGAGCATTACAGGAGGTGAGAGCTACGTGGGATGGGTGCTGCATAGTGGCGAACCATGGAGGTATATAATGGTAACTGCCATATCTTATGTTTGCTGATGATACTGTACAGTTAGCTGACGCAGAGAAGAATTCCCTACGGTCGTCTATAGGATGTGTGTGTATCGGGAAAGACGCTGAAACTGAGGAAAGTGCTTGATTTTGAAAGAGATAGGTTGTCAAAGCGTAACACCAGTTTAGAAAGAGAATGGTTCGGAGGTTCTTTACGAGTTTAGGAGCTTATGAGTAATGACAGATAGGAATGATAGTGGGGAAATTGGAGATGAGAAGAAATGTAGAGTAGCACTCAGAGCTCCCGCGAACGGAAAGAAAATCACACTGACATATCATTACTTCTTACCGAACATTACCACGCACAGATAACGTTAAATCTATCGTAATATTACCAGAAAGAATGTTATTATAGCTACTATAACATCACCACAAAAACATGATGTTATATCTACTGCAATATTACCACACATTATCGTAACAGTACCACAAAGACATATTACCAATATCTACTGCAGTATTACCACACTAATACATTGCTAAGAATTCTTATAACTACTATATAATCACTACGAGAACATATAACATCAGTTAATAACATCACACTAAATTCTCCTAAGACACTGTATTTAACCATGAATCTTCAGCCAACGGACAGTGTGATTCGAGAAATCGACATATACAAATGTTTCTTCTGTTTTCCATCAACTGCTCATCTCAGCCAAGAAATCTCAGCAACAGAGGAAGATGGCATCCTGGGCAAGGAGGATGGGTATCAGAGTTCTTCAGGAAACTCAGAAGTCTGTTGAGAGGTGAGGGTCCTGGTGTTCAGGAGCTGTACGCCGTAAGTCCAGAGAGACACGCAATCATCTCGAAGTACGCCGGTGATAATCTGTCCAGCGTGATAAGGCGTGAAGGAATGTCGAGGCGCAAATCCGCTCACAATCTGGGCTGCGTGCTGAAGACCTCTGTTTAGAAAGTGCTGAAGAAGGCGAACCTCCGCCACAACGACCTGAAGCCCAGCAACATCTGTGTTGTGGCCGATGTGAAACGCAATGGGACCAAAGGTCACGCTGATAGATTTCGGTCTGGCGTCGAGCGCTGGGAAAAGAACACGTTGTGGGAGGGAACGCTGGATTGCACCCGAGCTCGCGAGGCTCGGCGTGTGCTCCGAGAGGACAGAGGTCTACTACAGCCTGGGATACGTGGGCAGAAAGATGGGTGGTAAAGGTAAGGCTTTCCCCAGCAGGCGTGAGAGATTGGATCACCGAATGTCGGAGTTACGACACGGAATTACGACCTTCAATTAGGAACGGAATTCTTAAAGTAGAGAATTACAGAAATGCTCGTGAGTGAGGTAAAGGACCATAAATTCGCTTCCTATAATCTTGGAACTTTTAAAAACGCATCTGACGATGTAAATCCTGTGACCACGTAAGTGGCTCATGAGGTCAATCGAACAGCTTATTTTTTTTATTCGACTTACAAGTCTCTAAACATTCGTACTAATATAACGTTATCTATATTGAGAGGAGAGTGAGGAACAGAAAGGTATAAATGATGTGGGATGGGCAGCGAGGATGGCACAGTCTAATCACAAACAGATTAATAGTTTGATAGTAAAATGAGTATATAAATCTAATGATTTTATTTCATTTTGATATATATCCTTTTATCTATGTATGAACCCAGCAAAAAATGATAAACTAGGTTCACGGAGGGGGTTGTGTCGAGGGCCATCTACGGCATCCTTGTATCAAGTTCGCTACTCCTTTCTTAACTACAGCCTCACCTTCAAATACCCTCATCTTCCCTAACCTACCCTACACCTTAGTGTTCACTGCAGAGGCCATCACTACACAGCACCTACGCCTTCATCTCAATGCCGAGGTCATCACTGTAACCTCGAAACCAATCATCTTTGACCTGAACATTAAGGTTGAGGTGTGTCTCATCATTATTATCATAATCATCATTATTATAAATCATTATAATTATCATTATTATCATTATCATTAATTATAATTATTATTGATTATCATTATTATCGTTATCATCATTAATTATATATGTGTCCGCTTCTCCCGCTATAGCAGGCAGAGATGGCAGAGTCGTCGAGGAAAAAATCTCTCCCTTTCTCTTCCTTCTGTTTGTACATCTAAGAAAGGATCACACAGGAGAATAGGATCTCCAATGCCCCACATCCCTTTCTCACATTTGCCTCCTACGGCATGCAGAAGATACGTGGGTAGGATTTCGTCTCCTCTACCCCCAGGGATATCCATTACCATCATCATCATTACTACCATTATTATCTTCTTCGGCAGGTCTGCAGCCGGCCTTGAATCTAATTCCGGTTATTCCCTAAACCTTTATCATCACCACAGCCTATGTTCACGGTGATCTTATCTTCACTAAGTTAGGCTTCAGGCCAGGCGCTGGCTGGTCTTAAACCTAACTTGGATTAACTTTTGTTTGCAACATGCTTTTCGTTATTGCACGCTCATCTTTACAATACCATTATCTTTACTACTTAAGGACCAAGAACGACCTATCTTCACAGTACCCTTATATCTACTAAAGCAAGTTCAAGGCCGGCCGTGAACCTAACTTGGATTGTCTTGTGTACATTATAATATTCCTCGGTACACCCTCATCTTCACTGCTAGGGACCCATCGTCAGTACAGCGCCATCACCACTACACCCTTGATGCGTACGTCTCACCTAACAATTACGGGGTTAACTTTTTCCCACAGACAATCAGATACGCAACACTATTATTTCATATGATTATTGTCATTATCATTATTTATTCACTCATTCATTCTATAAATAAAACGCGTTTTTTGGTAATTTGAGGAAAGGATAACGAAGCAAATTACTTTTTCCTGCCTGATTTGTTGCAGTCACAGGAATTGTTATAGTTGGGGTCGAGCAGCTCAGAGTAAATGAGGTTGGCTGGACTGGTTCCAGTCCCTTCGTAAAAGGTCAGGAAGAAAATCCTTGCATGATATTTCAAGATCTCTTTTTCTATCTTTTTCTCCTTCCCTCGTCCATCTCTCTCCTCTCTTCTCTCTCCTCATATGTTTTTACACATCCTTGCACTAAACATTTCTCTCCTTTAAGGCGCTGGGAAACTCATCTAGCATACCTGAAGAGAATATAATTACCGGCAATTACGGTCCTCCTTCACGGGAGATTTCCTGGGAGTTATGTGACTCTGCGGGAAGACCAGGGCCTGATAGTGGCCACACAGTTCCGCCTCTTGGCCGCGATTTATGTGGGCTTGCGGACCAGAAGATTGTAAGGAGGAGGTGGCTCCTCCTCCTTACAGCCTGGTCCGTCGTGGTAGTTGGCTCACCTGACCCAAAAATTTGTTCTGCCTGACACTGCTAGTTCATGTTGTCCTCTTTGGTACAGTTGGTGTGTATTACCATATGTTGCGGTGTTGTCGTTATGTAGTTCTGCATCTGAAGTTGTTGTCCTGTCGTCTTTCAGAAGGTTTTAGAAATCACTGTGGAGTTTGGTGCGGGCTGCTATAGGAAGTGGTTGTTTTATGTTGTGGGATTACTGAGTTGCTGAGGGCACTGACTCGACCTTCGTTTACCGTAAATATTCGGTACAACTGTGTAGAGATACATGAATTCGAAGGGAGTAGTGATGGACAGCTCAAATTATTCTCTTTTACCACACACGATTTACGTCACCCTTGGTTAAGCACTCTCAAGTCTAGCCTATGACTATGAGGGTAGACGGGTTAGTTAGTGATCACTATGTATTCAGTATTGGAAGATCTGGTCATCATACTGCGCTCGAAAATTATCCCCCAGTATGAACTGGGGACGTGGTAAACTGCAGTTATAACACAGCAGAATTTCAATTCACCGCAAGAACAGTGCGATGAGATAATGCAAAATGTTATGGTGGTCGAAACCCTCCAGCACTCTGCCTGAGACCGTTGGAAACACCAGCGGACCAGTTCCATACTTGACGGACCAGATGGTGGGTTCGCCTCGCATCATCACGTTAGTGAGGAGGAGGGCTTTGCAGAGCTGATGAGTTACTAGACTAGTTAACAAGTTTGTCTCGCGTCGTATCTGTCTGGTAGAACAGGTTGCAGACTGGACAAACACTGGACCAGGCAGTCAGCCAGTCACCGAACCCCTCTTGCATCATACTGTCTTAGCGTGGAGAGGGGTGCGGACTACATCCATTTGAGTGGCATTATCAGTGACGAGATGTTAGGAAGAGTTCTGTATGTGGGGAGAGGGGAGGTGGTGCAGTGATGCCAGTGAGGTTATCTCACAGCACCCGATTGGGACCGTTCGAGAAGAAGCTGTATCAGATTCGCCTCTTCGTCTTCGCCCAATTATAATGTTCATCAGAAAATCATTGAACGGAAAATTCTTAAGAATTCTTAGGAAAATCTGACCAGAGCTCATAATGATAAACGCTTGCCCAAGTCCAGGTTGACAGCGTTTATGACGTGACTAAATCATTTACCAAAGTTCATTATCTATGAGTTTGTTTTTGAAATGAATCGTATTAAGAAAAATCTTCCAAGAACATATGAGAACAAGCTATACATTTTTCTTTCTCTTAAAATTCACCATTTCTAGAACTATACCGCATTCTGATCCGGAAAATCACCTGTGACGGTTCCCCAAGTGAAGTCTTTTTTGACAGGCACATCACGTCACAGATCAACGCGTGAATACGTCTTGAAGCAAACAGTCAATTCGTGGACTGACAGCTGGAGACTCTTCATCAAAGCTAATCTCACGTAAGCAGCAAACATTCATCATGAGTTCGTGGCACGGATGGTCATGGCTATTCTTCGTCTTCGTCTGTTGCATTAAAAAGAAAACAACTTGACAAACCTCGATATCAATATTGCGCTGCATGCAAATGATCAATGCTAATCGTAGCTGGGCGTTTCGAAGGGTCCTTCAAGCGTCTATCTAAGTTCATCAATTTAGAAATTAGGGTCAGAGACATAACTCTTAGTGACTGTCACAACCATCCTCGTCGGAATTCCGTGACGTCACCGGTGTGATTGATGAAGGTAATATGCAAATGAGAATGGTGGGCAGCCAGGGCCGGACGTATGACCCACACGACCACTGACCCTAAGGTGAGGTCATCCTAGTCAGGCCAGGTCACTAACAGCCTTTCTAGGGGGTCGTAAGTGTTGACCACACGACCACTGACCTCAAGTTAAGGTCCTCCCTGTCAAGCTGGGTCACCACAACCCTTACTGAGTTGGAAGTCGTTGTCAGGCAGGGTTTTTAGAGGTCAAAGGTCAATTGACGGGGGTCAAGAATAGGCGAAAAGAACGAAGGAGCAAAGTTAGAGAGTTAATGACCAACTTTAAGGAGGAGACTTCAAAGCAACCATGTCTTGGGGATTAAGGATTGGAACTAGACCCCTATCGACGAAGGATTCTTTTTTAAGGAAACAGGAGTAGTCGGCTTGGGAGTCAGTGAGGCAGAGGGAGAGGGTCTAAGAAGCTAGAATTCAGGGTGCTGGTCGGGGACGCCAGGGGTCGGTCGGCATACACAGTAATGGGAGACCTTTAACCATGGGATGTTGGGTCATTATGTTCACCTACAGTGATCAGGCGGCAAGAGCCTGTCCAGCTTTGAAGCGAGAGATCACGCAGACGAAGGAAAACAAGAGTGACATCATCAAATGAAAACGAGAGAAAGGATTCCTTTTGAATGACGAATATGGCAAATAACAATGACCTGCAGGTAGAGCGCAGGAGAATAATTACTACAGGCAATTCCTTATGACCCACCCTCTCAGGCCAGAGTGTAGCCGAGCCAACTCGTTTTCTCTTCATCTGACCGAGGCATGCGGTTTGCTTCCGTTCGATGATGGTGATTAAAAGCAGCGTGATAGATCATGGCATGATGATACAGCTTCTTCTGTTGTGAAGCTTTAATGTAAAAAAAAAAAGCTTGTACAGTGGGGCCCCGGGGCCTGCTGGAGGAGTCGTAAACTCCCTTATATACTCAATGTGTAAATCATGTACACCAACTCACTTTTTTTCCAAAACTTTATCAAATCAAAATTCCATACAGTGTCACGTGGTTAACGTGGGGCGTAAGAACCTCGTACCAGTAAGAAAATCTGCTGTTCTCATAATAT
The DNA here is from genome assembly GCA_038088735.1 of Panulirus argus. Classification (NCBI taxonomy): domain Eukaryota; kingdom Metazoa; phylum Arthropoda; class Malacostraca; order Decapoda; family Palinuridae; genus Panulirus; species Panulirus argus. Next base: position 4,928 of record JAYMFT010080241.1, on the reverse strand, counting down.
TTTAGGTAACTTTATATGCAAACTTTGTGGAGAAATGATAAACTGCACCTCCACAACACAACGATCACTGGGAAATATGATAATAGAAAAATCACCAACGAGGACAACATAAGAAACTGTCTCTAACGACCATAAATAAAGAGCAGAGAGTAGAACACCCTATTACAGAAAAGAAAGCAGTGAGACAGAGAGAAATACAGAGATTCAGTGCATAACAAGAAAAAAGGGGGAAATATATTGATTATTGAAATAGGTGATACTAAAATAAGACCTGGCGAAGTAATGTGTACAGTAGTCGTCTCGCAGCGTTGAGTGTAAGAAGTGTGGCCCAACACCCACCAGGATCCTGCCACCAGCAAGGGAGAACACTACTCCCTCTACCCTAGGTAGAGGATTGTTTTCTGGTCGTGCAAGGCTTCAGTGCCTCGTTGGGTCGTGTCTTGACTTAGTTTGTTCTTGGTTCTTTATGATCGGGACCTCTTGGCTCTGTGTGACATGATCCATAGTAAGGCATGAGGAGTTACAATATTCTCTGTCTGTCTCTCTCATTCAGTTTCATCTTCCAATCACTCTAGATTATTATTCCACCTAGTGTGTGTGTGTGTGTGTGTGTGTGTGTGTATGTGTGTGTGCGTGTGTGTGTGTGTGTGTGTGCGTGCGTGTTGGGGAGGACGCGAGACGCCCCTCTCGCGTTACACGTATAAGTGGGACAAGCAACACATGATCTCTGGGAAACTTCGACATTTTTACCCCCTGTCGGGACGATCCACTTGCCTGTGTTTGTCAGGTTAATGTCATAAGCGATGCCGCGGAAGTTCACCAGTTCTCTGGATACAGTGATGCGACGCACGCACGCGCGCGCGTGCACACACACACACACACACACACACACACACACACGAGGAGGATAGTTAAAGACGCCCTGATAACACTTAACATAAATGTCATCCTAAGTCTGCCTCCACTTTGACCACCATCACTTCCAGCACAGCCACTACGCCACTGCCAACACAACCACCTCATACCTCACTCCATTAGCTGCACGTCACTCCCTGTATACCATTATCGCTCCAAATCACGTCCTTAATTCTTCTCTCTCATGTCACAATACCTGACATGATTAAAGTGATTCCTCAGTCTTTGCATTTCTGTCTCTCATTGTAGGAACTTATGAACCTTTTTTTTCATCATTTCAAATAACATCTCCAAACTATTGACCTCTGGTCATTCACGTTTTGTTTCTCGTTCATGTCTTCCTCTTGCGGATCTAGACGTAACCACCTCCGCATGTCAGCAACTTACATTACTGATGGTTCGGGTATTTTGAAGTTTTGGTTTACTGAGGCTGACAACAATGTAGGCATTCGGCTGGAACTACTAGAGATTTTCCAGCTTCCATCTTTTGCTAAACTCCTTAAGGACTGGCGCAATCAGACTGGGTTCGAAGAAAATTATGACATTCTTGGGAGAAAGATGTTCCGTGATGAGACTATTATGTTCCATCTGTTAGGTAACTCTTCACTCACGGTGTAACCACAGGTAAGCCGAGTCACTTTACAAGGGTAGATAGATAAATAGATGTATAGACAGATAGATAGGTAGGTATACAGATAAAAAAAAAAATGGGTGAGTATAGATTAATAGAAAGGTAGGTAGACAGATAGATACATAGATGTATATATGTACAAAGGAGAAAAGACAAATTGCGTTCGTCTGGCTCTGATATATCTCTGGAGAAGAATGAAGTGGAACTGATACCAGCTCGTCTCATAATGATATTGATTTATATAAAAATGAACATTGCAACGGGAGGAAAGCCAACAATGCTGAACGCCTGTTCTGGATGTCAGCGTGGACTTGGCAACCAGTCGTGAGGATGGGAATGCACCCCTAGCATGTGTCTGTCACACCTCCAGCACAATTTGGGAAGATCTTCATACGATGGTCCCAGTACTAATCAACATCCACACAAGCCAAGGCAGTAACTGCTTGGACAGTTTTTCCCTCGGCGAGAGAACAATGACGTGGAACTGGTTAGAGTCCTCGCAACATACAAGTCTCTAAACAACTGAAACATCTGAGGTCATCAGAAGAAAGTAGATGACCCAAATGCTACCCTATGCATTTAGCTTTTTAAGTGTGACGAGAAACAGTACTCATTAACGAGAGTCACATGTTAGATTGTACTTAACCCAGTACAGCAGAAGTGACTCATCAGGAAAACCTAAGTGCTTAATATAAGGTTTGCTTATGTGACAGAGAACCGTATGAGATCTATGTTACGTCTTTCAGAGGGGAAAACGAGATTAGACTAAGCACAGCTTCCTTGTTACGCACTCCATCACCTTCCAAAAATCAAAATGGACTTTATTGAGGGTAAAGATTATTTTTACTATCTGGTATGTTGCATTGATTTACAAATTTCGTTTCATTAACTGGCAAGGACGGTTTGGGAGTGCTCAGCCCTGGTAATAACTATATTGTAGTAACACCGAAGTAATAAATGATTTATCATCACAATCATTATCATCTTCATAAACTGTTATCACAGACACTACCACCATTTACCACTAACTCAACTGACCTCACCATCATTACCAATTGTATGAACTGCATCATCACTACCAATATCGTCACTACCCGCCACAAGACCACCGATACCACTGCTGTTCACTTCGCGCATCTATCCCATCGTTACCAACACGTCCATCACTACCACCACAGCTGTTATAAGTGCCAGTCCAACCATTACTATCACCTCTACATATATACGTAGTCTCCCTTCTTCCTAGCACCATCACCACACCATCGCTATCTTCTCTATCATCATCACCACACCATCATCACTCTTCTAACTACCATCACCACTACTTTTGCCAACCACAACAGTGTCTACTAGTAGAAGAACGACCACTATAATACCTACCACTACAACCACCACAGCTGTCACGAAGGACAAGAGCCGAGCCTCTACCACCACCACCTCAAACACTAATACTACGACTGTGACGACCACTCCGGTTATCACCAGCATCCCAACGCTATATTGGACCCCACCATCACCACTACCAGTACCACTACCACCACCCCCACCTACCCCCCACCACCACAACCACCACCACTACCTCGCCCACTGCCACCTGCCCCCACCTCGCTCGCCACTGGCCGTCCACGCCAGTGGTGGTGGTGGTGGATACCGGAGGGTATCGTGTTCTACAGACACAGGACACAGTTTTAACCTTGGAGCGTGGTGTCTCGCCCCCGCTTTGCCCTTCTTGACTCCCACTCAGACGCCACTCACTCGTCCCTCTCACATCTACTCTCTCTCTCTCTCTCTCTCTCTCTCTCTCTCTCTCTCTCTCTCTCTCAGCCACCTACACTCACTCCTCCAACCGCTCTCCCGCCGTCAGTCATTATCATTTACTCTCCCTTGTTTCTTTCTCACTTGGCTTGTTCTTCCCTCCTCTCATCTTTCCTTTCCCTCTCCTCCTCATCTTTCTATCACAGTCTCTCACTATCTCTCACTTTCTCTCTCCAGACCCATGTCTCTCTCTCTCTCTCTCTCTCTCTCTCTCTCTCTCTCCTGCCACTCCCGAGACCTCCTCCTCTCACAGCAAGCAAGCCACACCCTCCGTGCCTGCCTCCTTGCCGCCCGTCCCCACCACCGCCCACACTCGTCTGGCTGCAGCAAGTGGTGGCCCCTCTGGACTTCCTCTTTTGCTCGCCTCTGTACTCCTGCCACACACACACACACACCCTGACGACTCTCGTCATCACACCCACGTCACCTCAGGTCTGGAGGTGTCGCCCCCATCTGCGCTGTGCTGATCATGTGGTCGACTCTCTCTCTCTCTCTCTCTCTCTCTCTCTCTCCTGACTGTGGGAGAACGAAAAAAAAAAAAAATGGCCTGTTGTCTGTCTGTGTCCACGTGCGTTACTCGTGTGTGTTTGTTCGTTTGTTTGGCAGCGGTAATAACGCCACGTGCCACGCGGCAGTAACGGTTCTGTTACAGCCGGTCGCGACGTGGCGTTACTGCGTGACGGAAGTACAAGTTTTGGTTTACGTCGCAGCCCAGGGTAACATATGGTTGCGTGAGTGACAGGTGAGGTGACGTTAGTGTGCACATACGTAAACTCATTAACAGTCATCCCCCAACGCACGCAATACTCCACGTGTGTGACGAGTAACGGCAACTCCTCCCTGCGCGTAACTGCCAATGGCAACGCCCCTCCAGTTTTCGCAATCAGCGGCAAAATAGCCACACGTGCATGCAACTGTCTGTGACGGTTGACTCGTCCCTGCCTGCTCGTATGATGGCAACGCCTCCGCTCGTGTGGCAACCAGGGGTAGTAGTGGTAGTGCACCCCCCCACCTTGCACACACACATGGCAACACCTCTGCGTTTATAACAGTCTGTGTGGTCGCCAACGGCAACGTCCCTGCTTGTTGGACATTCAGTGGCAACCCCCTTTGCCTAGGTGGGAGCCAGTGGCAACCTTCCCTTTGGGCCGTGCGGCAGCTAGTGGCAAACCTCCTTGCCAGTGTGACTGCCAATGGGAACCCTCCTTGCCTATTTGACAGCCGATGGCAACGCCCTTGGTTCTGTACCGGGCGGAGGCAACGCCCATGTACGAACGAGAGCAAGTGGCAGCTTCCCCACCTGTGTGGCGGCCGATGCCGACGTTCCTGCCGGTACAGTAACGCGCCACTAAGTGTTTCAGCAAGTAGCAACTTCCGTGCTTGTGAGGCAGCAGATGGCAGCGTCACCACCCCCACGCATATGACAACCAGTGTCACCACCCACACGGGTGTGACAACCAGTGTCACTACCCCCACGCGTATGACGCCAGTGTCGCCATCCCCACGCATATGACACCAGTGTCACCACCCCCACGCGTGTAACACATACACACACACATATACACAC
>JAYMFT010080230.1:0-14313 GCA_038088735.1 Panulirus argus | reverse complement strand
TCTGACATAAATATCATCTCGAAACGAGCTATCCGGTCGCTAGTCAAGGTATAACGTACGAGGGTTACATATGTTCTTTGCTTTCACAGCTCGGTCCGCAACCAAGCTTGGGTTCGTGAAAGAGTTCCTTACAGCAACCATATTATAACGGTAGCTATATATATATAATAATATATATATATATATATATATATATATATATATATATATATATATATATCTCGCGTGTGGCGAGATGTGAACACAGGAGGAGGATAGTTCCAAGTCATCCTTGGGAGCGGGGAGAGGAGAGACAGATGGTCCAAAGTCTTCCCTGCAGACGCAGCTGAAGGCGAGGAACACAGGACTTCTGTCCGTCCAAGAGCTGCGAGACTACAGCTTCATCCGACCCCGCTACAGCAATGTGGCTAGGGACGTCAGGGAAACTGGACGCTGTTATTTACTCGGAGTTGGTAACACTACATGTTGCCAAGGGATGCTACACGTTGACTGGGGACGCTTTATGTTGTCTAGGGGGCGCTTCATGTCCGGGGACGTTTCACGTTGTCTAAGGATACTGTGCGTTGTCTAGGGACGTTTTACGTTGTCTGGGAACACTTCGGTTGTGCTTAAGGACGTCAGTGTATGCGTGTGGGCGACCCCGCAGCAGTGCCTCGTCCCTGTGTTTTTGCGAGCGCCTTCGACGGGCGGGTCGGGTGATGCTGGTGATGATGTTGTTATTGTTCCCACTACCTCTTGGCCCATCCACGTCCTTCTCCCAGGCACTGGACTCGTAGCTATCCCCATAGCTACGATACTTTAAAACAAAATGTTTGTAATTACCAATTTGTACTGTACGGGAAGCGAATTTAACACTCGTAGGGTCCCATCTCGTGTGTGGGTGCAAAATAATAATAATATAAATACAGAGCGGTGTATTGAATTTAGGCAGCCATTCGGCTGAAAATACAGTTGAATTATTGCAGATATTACAGAACTGGAAGGTCATAATAGTAACTAGTTAACCGTGTGTGTGTGTGTATCCGTCTTGTATTTTTGGTTCGACCGAGTCTGAGGGTTATATAAGCAAATGATAAACATTCCTTGCAGTCAGTCAACACCAGAATTACTGTCTATGTAGCAAATCGTATCACAGTAACCGCATGCCGTTGATGGTTTAACCACCATCGGAATTTGCATTGTATCATTCATGCTACTAGAGAGTAAGATATTACAAGATTACTTCAGTAATAATATAACAGTATTAGTTCTTTGCTATAGTATTAGTAATAATAACAGTAGTTAACTGTAATGAAGTGTTGACCTTTGCTCGTGACTCTGTCTTGAAGTCCCGTACTTATAGTATCCGTACAAGGGCGGTGAAGCCGTACCCTGTGAGCTGTAAAGAAGAGAACATACACATTCATCACTAAGGAAGTGTACATGCCTCCCTGTTCGATAGGTCGAGAACTAAAGATACAGCTTGCAACTTTAGTCGTCAGAAAGAAAAAAGAAACAGGACAGGAACTCGTGCTACATGATTATAGTAATGAAATCATAGTGATGATAATTGTAGTAACACGCATTTAAGGTGCTGATAGCTAAGACGTAGATCCTGTTCCATATTCATGTACCCCTAAAGCCAAGATCAGTGACGGAGTGTGATCCTCTGTATTATTATTGTCTTTGACCTTTAACCAGCGTCTTTGCGTCCGATGACACGGGAGGTAAGTGCTCAAGGCCATGTCTGCCACTTAGATTTATATACCCCGCAACATATGGTCTTACCCTCTCTCACTCCGTATTCCCCCATGATCGTCCTGTGCCCCGCTAGGTCAGGCGTTCTCGTCATGATATCATTGTATCCAAGACTTTCGTACCCTCGGCAATCGCCAGACCCCCCATTACTACTAACCGTAACGTCACGCTATTCGCTGGACCCCCCTCGCCATATCCCATAATTATTCATCTTTTTTCAATGGGTACTCCAACACTACTCGCATTACCCCGACACTCCTCGCCAAACTTCGAGAATTCGCGGCACTCGCACTATTCGTCATATCCTTACCACCACTCTGCAGGCCCCCACGCTACTCTCCATACTCCCACGTTACTCACCGGTGTCTGCGACTCAAGCTGCTCTTCATGCCGGTATTGAGGGAACTTCAAAGCCAGAGAGGCGACCGGTAAGAGCATTAGGCGACCCTGTGGCTAATTAATCGAGGAAAGTGAATATTTAATGGTTTTGTGTCATCATTAAGACGCGACAGTAAGGAGCTTGGCAGTAGGATGGGGTTATTAGAAGAAATCAGTCGGACGAGTTCAGTTTTCTTCATCCCATACACGCCCCTCCCCAAGGTCGTGACTCATGCAGTGAGGAGAGGAGGAGGGCGAACTAATGACTACGTGAAAACTGGGTACAGGATTGATTTACAGAGAAAAAGACGGGAAGAAATCGAGAACCAGTCATTCAAGTAAAACAGGTAAACCAGTTGTTCGAGTCTTATTACTCAGTCACACATGCCATTCCAGACGCCCTCACACGCCATCCTGGAGGCCCTTACCCTACCTCCCGAAAGCCATCACACACCATCCCCGAGGCAATCACACTCTGCGAGGAGGGCCTCTCAACTATCCCTAAGATCCTCTGGTGCTACTTCGCGAGGCCCATACACGTTATATCGAAGGTCCTGCAGATCACTCCGGAAGCCGTCACACACCACCGCGGTGGCCCTCACACCAATGGCCAAGACCCTCCTAAAGTACACAAAGGAAAACACGAAGATATGTGTAGCGAGAGACTTCAGTGAGGGAGAGGTTAATGCAGGTTAAGATAATTATTAGGAGTAATGTCAGGAAAAAAAAAAAAAAAAAAAAAGAGGAAAATGTGGTGTTGGCCTAAAGAAAGTAAAGAAATGCGGTTCTGAACTGCCTGGCTCTGACCTCGCTTGACAGCTCTCACCATACGATATCACAGTGATTCAGAAGAAAATTTTGGAAATGACTATGAAAATGAAATCTATACCGGTATTAAAGTATAGAGAGTGTGAAGCGGTTCCAGCACCCGCATACAACTGTCCAACTCGGCCGACCGTCAAAGGGTCAGGGAGAGTTTTGTAATGAGATCGGGGCACACCGTGAGACGAAACTCGTGGACGACGTGCAGACTGGTGGAGAGGATAACTCATGCTCTCATCTCACGGACGGAAGATTGAAAGTAACCGAAGTGGATCAGACCTTGACGGCTAAATTGAAAATATAACTGGTCCACGGTACCACGTGGTTAGGTCATTGCACGCCTTATGGGCGCGGTTGCTCCTTAGTTATAAAAACGGAACAGGTTGTAGGAGCAGGTGTAGCAGGCACAGGACTCCGAATCATGAGGTCAGAGCTGCCAGGAGAGTTTGGTTAACAGATGAAGAAATTAAAGGCATGATGCTCTGAGGAGAGATCGTGGTTGTTTAGGGGAAGAAAAAAAAATTGTAAAAAATAGAAAGTTAAAGTACTTCAGCTTGTCACTATATTATTTGAAATTAGGAGGCAGGACACAACCGAGCGATGAAGTACATTAGAAAGAAAGCCATGAAATGACAATGTAATTGTAAGAAATAAAGGTGAAGAAGAAAAGATGAAGGAGGACAACGCTGCCAAGGGAATACAAACGAACACACAGCTGTGACAGACCCTGCTTGACAGTAGATATCCCCCGCTAAGAACACCTTGCGCTAGTTTCGACAGAACCAAAAACCCGTAGTGGGGTTTACTTGGGAGATAAACTGTTGGCGTAGCCCAGTATCAACCCGATCTCGGAGGGTTAAGCCAAGACAAGAGTAATATTAGGGACAGGAGAGCCATAAAGCCCCCGGCAGCAGCGTAGTCCCCTGAGTAAATTAGTCCTTTGAAGGTGGGGTCAGACAGCAGGTTGTATGCTCATGAGGTGACTCTGGGGTTGGCAGGTTCTGCACGGATGGAGAGCGTTGGGGATTGGTTACCTTGGGTTGAGTTTCACGGTTTCTTTCCTACTTTAATTCCAAACTCGACTCCTGGTAGGCGAGCTTCGCCAGAACCTTATTAGCCAGACTGTTGGAGGCAGCAGTGCTCATGCCAGTATATCTTCTTCAAAGCGGCCGATACGACACGATGCTGAAGGAATCTGTCTAGTTCTTTCTTGCAAGTACTGAGATGCTACATGTTCGTTATGCTTCGGACCCGTGTCGGTTTTACCAGCTTTTGTGGCACAATGATCTTTAATTTTCATAGGTGTTAGTGTGAACTCGTCCATACCTATCGAGACAGTCGCAAACTGCTGCTTTCTGTAGACTTTCAAGACTTGACCTTTTCGAATTTTCCAAGTATACATGATAGTATTCTCTCTGACTTTCAGCACCGGGTCTAAACTAGAACCATCCAGGATTTTGTATAAGTCGTTTCGTGCAGTTAAGGCCTCTGGACATTTCGTGATGTCAGCAAACATTATTCATATCGGTATAGTGCATGTCTTGTAGAAAGGACTTTCTTTACTGTGTGTTTCTCGTCTCTAAAGTCAACAGTATCCAAACCACTATCCTTTTGCTCGTGGCATGACTGCCATGTTTAGTCGGAAAGCGAGGTCATTCAACACGATTCTTTCCTGATATTTAACATCTCTTGTGTAAATGAAAATGAGGTGCTAGGCCAGCGGGAGGTTGGTTTCTGAGGAGTGTGGTGTGTGGTGAGTAGAAACGTCGGCGGGTGGAGACGTAGTGTGTGGAGTGATGGTTGTGGAAACCAGGGACGGATCTGTGTGTAAACTTCACATATACAGCGGGGTGGTGTGTAGAAGTGCTGGGTGTATTTTGGATATTGTGGCGTGTAAACTGTTGATGCGTAAACTGGCTTGATGCATGACAAGTGCAACGCAGACAAAAAATACAAAGTGCCCAAAGAGAGGAAAAATAAAGGTTGAAGAAAGTTGCAGTAAACCGCATCCTCATAACCCGTTGTGTAATCCTGTCATGTTATTGCGACAGTCGTGAACGATCAAAATAATCTTTGGTTTTATAGAGAAAGAACGACCAATTGATAAGGCAGAAGTATTAACTCCCAAGTTTCTCGTTGCCTCTTAAGAATAATACAGTAGACTTAAGCCCCCGGGTATGGCAAGAATAACAAAAGGTAATTATGTGAGAGCGTTTAATTAAGAAGGTTCCGTGCCCCCTCCCTCACTGGTAGAGCTGGAGGCTGGTGGGAGAGGGAACGTCGTGAAAGGCTTGGAAGAGGAGGTCTACAAGTGGTAGAGCTTCACACCGAAACCCAACCTAATGATGCTCATGGTAATAAGGCACATGAAGTGTGCAGGCCTAAGGATGGTTAACCTTCGTCACATTAAATATATTATTCAGACAACGTGACCGAGCCACCTGGGGTGAAAGACTTCATAACCAAAGTTATGAAGCGCTCTAAACCCAGTACATAATGTTGATAGGTTGAGGCTCCGGTGGGGAAGACTACGGAAACAGAAAGTAATCAATACAGGACAGTAAATCTTGCGTTACGTAAATTTAGGCTTTTACTAGAGTATGAGTAATCTTCTAAAACTTACAAAACCTGGCTACAACTGGTGCTGCACCTAGGACGAGTTTAAAGAGATCCATAAAGAGTAATTGCTGGGAGTACCTTGATGTTCGGAGCTCGACGTTACGACCCCTGAGCTCGATGATACGACCCTTGACCACGATGGTACGACTCTTGGGTATGGTGGCCTGGCATTCGACCTAATCTCTATGGGTCATGTCAAAGGCCGGATCGTATCGTCGTGCTCATGTGGCTAAAGTTCATGTAAGCAGTATACGGCGACACCTGATGAGTCTGGTAATAGCAGCAAGACCGCATCAATCCCGAAGTTCGCTGAACCATGCATTCTGTCTGGGCAACCGCCTCACCAGGGTCCAGTGCTCTATTCAGCATGTATCTCCAACAAAGCAGTGGAATTGGTTCGAAGGGGAAAAAATAGCTTAACTGAAATAGAATTATATTGTCACTAAACGTCCTTAGAGATTCACGTTTTTTAACAAGCTGTATAGTTGGAGAAAATATCTTTTGCTACTCCAAGACTGACATCAGCCAGCGATCTTATAACAGACTGTATAGGTAGTGACGATGATGGTGCAGATGGGGTCATGTTGTGTCTCATCAGCTGGATGTATACAGTGCATATCAATAATCTGATTATCTTCTAATATCCACACATGCTTCTCTCCCTAGACATGCGGTGCAAGGTTTCCTCAGCATTAAGCTTAGTCCTGAGAACAACGACCTAACATCTAGATTACGACGACTTACCCCTTGAGTATGAAGATGTAACCGCATGGGTACGGTGATGTAACCGCTTGAGTACGATGACGTAACCGCTTGAGTGTCATGATGTAACCCCTTGAGTACGATCCGTTAACCCTTAAGTCGTCGTATTCAAGGGGCTAAACTTTTCCGCCTACTGCCGGACTGTAATCTCTGAAGCTGGCAACTGAAGTAAACAAATGAATGGATCATTAGCTACGCGTATGAATGATGACGAGTTCCGCCCTTACGCTCCGACTACCAGATACATCTTTTAAGAAAATAAATCCGATCCACTTATCCTGAAAGCACATCCAAGCTTCAGTACTAGTGGTGGAGCTCTCCACAAGCGCCAAGATCAGAGGATAATCTGTAATGCTGGTACTAATCTGCTGGGGCTTTGTGGAGCCTTGTGCCAGGCGATTTTGTGAAAGGTGTAACAACCACCACTGAGAACTCGTACAAGACCGGTGAAGCCAGTGGCTTTCAAGACGACGCTCTGCACAGCCCACTAGAGGCTTACTCTAATGTGTCGAGGCTTTCAAGTGGCGTGCGCGGTGATGATAGAGATCTGGGCCGGATGCGGGTGGTGTCGGCTCTCATATCCGGGGTCGCCCAGACCTTGTGGGTTTTGACTAATTTGACCAGGCCACAAGACCAGGATGTTTACTTCCGGACAATCGCCAGGTACTTACTTCTAAATATAAACATCGAACACGTAACATTCTACATGGTTCAGGAGTCTTGTGTTATGAGCTTGTCTGCATTTCATTGTATTATTACAAATCATCGCTCTTTTATAATATTGCATTTGGTTAATGACTCATTACTTTTAGGAGAAAAGAGTTCGTAATTATTCATCGTGATTGTTGAATTCGATTGTTTCTGTGTTCAGTATGATGTCGCCTCGTCATCCCAGCGGGACAAACTGTACCCTCTTGGGTGTTACCTTCATCTTCAGCACAGCTTTGGGACACTTCTCCATTATCATGAATGTGTTTGCGTGTTTTGGGTTGTAGTCCAGTCATCAAGGATGGCTTTCCTCTCTTGGGCTCGACGGTACGACCTGTGAGCGCGAAGGTATGATGACCCTTGAACATGAAAGTACGACCCTTGGGCATCGGGCATTATAGCGACCTTTGAGCCTACCCATAAGGGCCAGAAGAAACGTGGTTCTCCATTAGCGTCTTGCGTCCTGCTGAGTATAAACATCAGTTTTCATGGCCTTCCATATCCCCAGCCATAAAGTGAAAGCGCCACCACCGTCAACATTCCCATGCACAGCCACCCGCTCCCCTTAAACCCACCACCACCACAACAACAACAACCGCCCGTACTTTTTTCCCCCGTCGGAGGCAATCCTGAGGGACCCAAAATAACTTTTAATGACGTTGCTTGGACGTGATTGCTGTGAAATTGTTTAACCTTGACCACCTGAAGAGAAGACCATTAAGAAATAACGAGACATACACGGGACATCCGGGGCTCTGGGAAGTGCTGCCCTTTGCACCCGGTAGTCCCTCCGCCCCCGCCATCAGCTGTGCAGCCTTGAGAACAAGAAAACACGACGAACAAACAGCAAGAGTGATAATCAAAACAGTAAAGTTACAGTTAGGAGAGCTTCACCTTTAACCATAAAGCAGGACGTCCGGAACACAGTGTTCGCTGGAAGGTTTAACAGAACTTCCTGACAGTTCTGTTACATAATTAGGAAAAAGAAAACGATACAACGACAGTAAAATTACACCAAAGATTGATATCAACACAGTTTTGGTGATTGTTTCAACATCCGCAGAAAAATACATGGTCTCCGCAGCAACAGAAGCAGGAAATTCATATGCGGAAACGAGGAAAACAAGTGTATCAGAATCACACGTGATTAGGTAAACCAAGGGGAGAGAAATTTAAACAGTGCCTGGATAAGTATCTACCTAGTGTACCAGGCCAGCTAGGGTGTGCTGGTTACGTTAGCCTTAAGGTCGCGGCCTCCAGCAGCCTGACGGAACAGAAGAGCGATAGGACAAATTTGTCTAAGACAGAGCTTTGGGGTTAGACCTCGGAAACCGTCGTAAGGTTAGTAAATGAAATAGGAAGACCTTGCACCCTCACATTTAAAAGTAGCCGTTGCATGTATGACAAGTGTAACCTTGGAGTAATAGCATACGAAATGCGCACGACGGGAATAAATCGCAAATTGAACATTGAGTCTATAATTTTCAAACAAACAAATCCCAAAGAGTAATGGTTATCTGACCGAAATCTACTGCCTCCATTGTTAAAAGCTCGGTCCCCTAGGGTTCTCTGCTTGCTCCCTTGTTGTTCCTCATACTTATATACTTATATCTGACGTTGATGACACCACGACCATTATAGCAATCTCGCTGATTGAGGACACTAACAACTCGCGACTAGATACCAGCTTGATCTCCGGGAATAACATGATGTTCATAGTGAAAATCTTCACTCAGGTACGGAAGAAACGAGGAAATCAGATTACCTATTGAGTACGAGATGGAAACAGGACTGATCATAAGACGAGAGATGTGTTCGTCCAGTGTTCATCCAACGACTAAGAGTGATGACTTCGAATGACCTCACTTTATTTTTAATAGTGGCCGACGTGGCATGGGCACATATGCCCCAAGCAAGGCCATCTCGGGTGAAAGAAAGAAAAAATAACGGGAAATGAAAGCAGAAACTAATCAGGGTTCCGTAAGTTTTTGTAGACCTGATCCTTAAAGAAAGAAAGGTTATACGAAGAGGGAAAGACAAAAGAAAGAAAAGAATTCCACAGCTTAGCTATGGGCTAACAAACCATAAAGGGACAGGAAAACTGTTACATGTCAGAAGTCCTCGTCTGGTACGTTGAACCTACCGTCGGCAGATGTAAGAAATATGGCGAGGGGGACCCCTTAACTTATGACATACCAGTCAGGTTGCACGCCGTTTGATAAATGGATAATGCAGAAGTAAACAGCTTGGTAGACGAGGCCATTCGCAAGAAAGCAAAGTCGTAGACTAAGCTGCTGCGGTAAAGGACAACCTCCAAATCCAGCGTAAGATATTACTTGAGCTGTATTTTTGCTGCCCCCATACCTTAAGCTTAAGTTCCGGGCCGCTTGCAGAGGGTGGTACTACGTCATCTTTAAACCTCGGAAGAAGGAACGTGTTGCCAAGTGAGAGACCAGCACCAGCAAAAGTAATAAGGACGCACAATTACGCTGGAGAGAAATAAAAACATGTTCGTAGTAAGCGTTTAAACCCAAGTGATTAAGTTGATCTCTGTTGGCACAATGGTTGGATAGAAAGTTGAAAGGCCGCCGCTGTACATGTCTGGGGGATTGGAATACCTCCCTTCAATCAGGAATCCCAACAATCCCTAGTAAAGGCCGCCGTGCACTCGAGTCTTCTGCTTCTCGGAGGAAGGATTTGTGTGTGTGTGTGTGTGTGTTATGGGGATAGAGTTATACACTTGTGTTGACCCGTCTCTTAACCTTGCATATGTATACCATGTTTATACTCCTATGTGTATGCAAACACAAACACACCAACCTGAACCAGTGTGTCATTACCTACTTATAATTGCCTATTTGTACTGTACGGGGAGGGAGTGTTACACTCGTGGGGCCCCATCTCATGAACATTCCCTATTGTCATACCACTGAAATCTATGAGCACTGTCTGCAATAACCATATCATATCCTCGGTGATTTTATTCCATTTATCCACCACTCTTATACTATTAAAGTATACTTATTTATAGTTCTTTAACAAGTTTCTTGTTTAATGTCAAGTTATGTCCTCAGGTTGCTCTGTCCTTATATCTCTCGAAGAACTGTTGACTGTCCACTTCATTGATGTGCTTTTAAAACTTAAAGTTGTAATTAGCTCACTCCTTACTCTTCTCTCTCCTGTGATGGGCAAATTCAAAGCCTCAAGTCTTTTCCCTTAACTCTGCTCTTTTAATTCTGATGCCATCTCTATTGACCTCCTCTGGATTTTTTCTCTCTGCTCTTTGTGCTCTTTTAGGTACGGTGACCAAACTTGAGAAGCATATAATAGTTTTAATACGAACAGCTTACTAATTATTTCCCTACACATATACTTGAATCCTACCCTAGTATTTGCCAGGAGACAGTTTCTCTCCATAACCATTATCCTATATGGGACTCAAGCGACAGGGTAGCCCTTCTCGAACACAGAATCCTGAAGCTTATTTGCTGCTACATAATAATCATACTGAAGTCGTCTTGCACTTTGTGTGTTATGTGTGTGTGTGTGTGGTGCAGGTGCTTTGGCTCGCCAGGTCCTCCACTGAAGGTTTTCGAGGCAATTCAGACCCGTGGGAACCTTGGCGAGGTGCGAGGTTTTGTATGAGTTTATTTTTTTCTTCTTCTTTAGAGTTGAGATGTTTAACCCAGGTTCTGAGGAAGGTGAAGTATTTGACGTGATGTTTGAGATTTCTTTGTGTTGTGCCTTGTCTGTTTTTCATTCAGTTGAAACCAGTATTTTTTCCCACAGTATTAAACCTCACGATGATTTCACAGGTCTCTGCTGCTACAGGTCTATATATATATATATATATATATATATATATATATATATATATATATATATATATATATATATATATGAGATACGTAATATGAATGAAAGTGGAAATTTAGGATGAAGCTTTCTGCGTACAGGAATATGCAAACCCTGGTGTTTGTTTCGTTGATCCTACGATTCAGGGCAAAATGTAGGCGGAAGAGACCTTGGGTCAGACTTGGGGAGCTGTGTGCCCCCATGGCCTGGCCACTGGTCTGCTGTACTCTCTTTTGGCAGCGGCCTTAAGGCTTCCCGAAACCCGGCCAACGAGGCATGCTCTTGAACCTGGCTAGTTCGTACTTGAAAACTTCGAGGGCACTGAGGATGCATTATGTATGTGTGAGGTAAGTGGTGAGTGTGAGATGAATGCTACAGTGTGTGAGGAGGGGTATATATGATACTGTACGTGGGTGATGAGTGTAGCTGCCGGGTTGGGATGAGTGATGCTAGAGGCGGGGCGTAATTTATGCTGCAGGTGGGGGGAAAGTGAGCTGTAAGTAGGAGATAAATGACAATACAGTTGCAGTGACTGATGCTGCATTATGGAACATGATTGATGCTGCATTTGGGAGAGGAATGATACTGTGCAAGGGTGATGAGGAATGCAGCGGGCCTGGGGTGAGCAGTGCTGACGACTGAAGGAGGAAAGAGACCACAGAAGACAAGGTAGGACGAAGAGGGCGGCGCCTTTCCTCATGATACGCAAGGTTCATCAAGACGCGGGTGGAATCCCGTGCCGTCGGAGGCAGGGGATTCTGGAGAGCTGGAACGCGTGAGTGGCCGCTAGCGGGATGCGGTCATTACTATGCCTCTCATGTGGGATCTTGCCTGATCTCTTTATTCCCAGTGTATTCACTGCTTCGTATTTCATAATTAATTATCTTAAATCTCTGGAAGACGGAAGCCAGACCTCCATTTTCCTCACTCCCCACACCCTATCCCGCCCCGTTACTCCTTAGAACCTTAACTCCCTCGACCCTTTAACTCCCTCACTCTCGCCTGTTAATTAATTAGCAGTGGCAGCAGAAGGCAACGCCGGGGATTTTCCAGTGAAAGAGCGGCGGGAAAGAAGCAGCAGCAGGGGATAGGGGGCACGATGAATAAAGTAAGAGAGGCACCAGGGGGCTGGAGGAGAGACTAGGGGGGTAGCTCGAAAAGACCAGGGGGTGGCAGGAGATGGACACCAGGAGCAACTGAAGAGAAATTCGGGGGGGGGGGGGACAGCCGGAGGGACTTGATGGAGTAGTTGAAGAGAGAGACCAGGAGGCAGCAGTAATGAGGATGGGACAAAGTAAAAAGCCTCAGTATGAATATTATCAAGCAGGAAATAAACTTCAGAATTCTGTATGTGAGAACGACTTAGGAGTCGGCTTCGTCCCTAACCTGTCGGCAGAGTCCCTCATTCGGAGAGTAATTAAGCCTTGTTAAGGTGACAAACTGTTTGCTGGCGAACATGGGAACAGCATTCAAGAGTGTGCATAAGGAAATATTTATATTTAGCAAGCTGCTCATATTCCACATAAGGCTAAGTTAGAACTAGAATATGCTTCTCAGGTTCGGCCACCGCCCTTAAAGGTGCACAAAGAGCTGGTACAGGAGTAAACAAAGATATTATAAGGGGTGGGAGAGCTGAGTTACAGGGAAAGGCTAAAAATCTTAAATTTGCCCACCTTGAAAGAGAGAAGAGTTAGGGGTTTCCTGATCACAACTTTGAGTACTTAAACCATACTGATGACGTAGACAGTGAACAGTTCTTCGAAAGATGTTGAAAAAGGACAACCTGAAGTACCATTCATTGCATAAGATTGGTAGATGAATGGAATGACATGACATGAAGACATGGATAATGCAGACAACGTAAATACATTTAAGAATTTGTTTGACATTAAAGAATGTTCAGGAGATGGGGCCCCACGAGAGTAAAACTCCCTCCCTGTACACTACAAATAGGCAGTAACTCATCACACACCAGAGCACAGGTCATCATTAATCAAGAGGAGCGAAATTATCACAGATTGTGCCGGTGGTTCCCTGTCGGTAGGAAGGCCCTGGAGCTTAATGCATGTTAGCGGTTTATAATTACAACAGCCGACTACAGAACGTACTCGAGGCGTCACGCTCTTAAGGACTTAGCATAAACAACAGTTGCACTTTTCGAGGAAAGGGTTTTTATTTTTGTTTCTAACAGATTACGAAAATTATTTGGGTCTAAGCCGGCTGTATTTGTGTAACCCAATGTACAAGACGTCTGGTTATGAGATTTTCCACCGTTCCCTACGTGTAGATATTATTCATATGAATCTTTGACGCACTTCTCTAGCCCCATGAAACAGTATACCTCGTGTAGTTTTACCATGTAAGTTCTCAACTTGAAATATAAATCTCCCATGAAGGACTAGAAAAACAGCATTTGTTCCACATAGGAAAGCGTTTATGTCCGACACGCTGAAGACCACCATAGAAGTGGTGGATGAGGCACCATTATCAGTGGTAATCTTGAGAAAGGACGAGGAGGAGGGACAATAGTGTGCATCTAGGAGCAACATGGGTCACCGGAGTGATGGTAGGGACGTAACGCAAAGTGTGTGGGGAGCGGGTGTGGTGGCGGTGCTACAGGGACAAGGCTTCATCTGTCCCACCAGCAATGACAACATCCTGTAAGGCAAGCTGTTCATCCCCACCGCCCGATCTGACATTATCTGACATCATGAATCTGCAACCCATCTGCATCACGACGTACTCCAACCTGAGAGAGAGAGAGAGAGAGAGAGAGAGGAGTAATTATGAGTACTTACGAACGTATACCGCCAAAATGTAGGGCTAGAGCATAGCGCAGGAAAATATAGAATTACGAAGAACAAATTGTGAGTTACTTGTTGTCACATATGTGTGAGATGGAGAGATTGTGTTTGGACTGAGTGCCAGCAGCCCACGTGCGTGTGTGTGTGTGTGTGTGTGTGTGTGAGAGAGAGAGAGGAGAGAGAGAGAGAATCATAGAAAATACAGGTGTGGCAATGGATAAGTGTTTTAATATCTCGGAGAATTATCTTTGATTGTGTGTGTGTGATTAAGTAAAAAGAAGGAGGACGGAAAGAAGAGGATGGGGTAAGAGACAGTCTGATAATGGCGAGAGTGAAGGAAGGAAGAAAGAGGAGCAGGCAGCAAACCAGTCTGGCACGCACATGACTCTGGCCTAAGTAACATAAGACGTGGCAAGGTATGCCTCCCTCGCCTCTGGGAGGAGGAGGTGGGGCGACCCGAACAATAGACAAGGTGGACAGATAAACTTAGAGAGGAGAAAGGCATGACACACTAACACTGAATGAACCACAGGAGTGATGGATGAGGAGACGAGGGGGCGATAATTGATATATATATATATATATATATATATATATATATATATATATATATATATATATATATATA
>JAYMFT010080219.1:0-14313 GCA_038088735.1 Panulirus argus | reverse complement strand
TATATATATATATATATATATATATATATATATATAGAGAGAGAGAGAGAGAGAGAGAGAGAGAGAGAGAGAGATTTGTATGCACTGGTTACCAAATTCATAGTCATATGCTTGTAATTACTGATGAGAGTGATTTAACGTGAGTCAGTCAGTTGCCCGACTTTGCTTGTCCTAGTTGACTGACTGCATAGCTTATGGGAGCCAGAGTGATAAGGATCCACAGAGATATAAGCTGATACCAGCCTCTACTTCACCTGTGGCCATCATTAGGTGTGGGTGTAGCATGTGTTATACAAGAGGATTTTCACACTAGCACATCCATATTGAATTCTCGTGTATTTACGTAAACCTATTCACATGTACATGCATGCATACATAATCATAATGAAACACCTGAACTACATTGATGTGCTCAACATCGTGGATTTTAGTAAGGACGTCAGTCAAGCAAAATTTTTCACTTAATCGCCATACTTATTAAACAGAAAGATATACGGCACTTTACTGGTACTGTTGTTGCAGCAAGAAAACAACGTTATTTGTGAACTCACAGACAAGACTCGTACCATGCATGGTCTCTTTATCTTCCCACACCTGCTGCCGCTGCAGGATTGCTCTTTACGGACGCATGAATCCATTATTTATGTCACTTTTGAAATGACTAGCTGTGTTGCTATTTTTGCAGTCTTTGTATTGCCAGACAAGTTTGTACGAGCCAGGTGTGAGGACAAGTGTCCAGGGAGGCAGGTGTGAGGCGGTTCTCACTAGTTTGGAACAACACCGAACACCTGGGTACTGAGGGCTGGGTTTAGGCGCCACCGCTACTACCATCCACATCATTAAATCAAATTTATACCATAATCCACTCAATCGATACCCCCATCAACCATCACTAACACCATGATAAATCCCACCCACTGTACAATCAGTTCAGACCACATAAGTACAATTAAGTGACCCTATCATTACCAACCTCACAATCCCCACTACCAACAAAGTCGCATGTCCCGACCACTATCAGCCTCGCAAACCCTGCCACCAGTAAAATCACAGTTAATACCACATAAGTACCATGAACAACCCCATCATTACCAACATCACATTCCCCATTGCCTGCCAACAAACTCGCATGTCCCGACCACTATCACTCAATCTCAACAAGTGTGGTACAACAAGGTTCTACCTTAGGAGTATGCAATTTATCATAATAATAATAATAATAATAATAATAATTATTATTATCATTATTATTATTATTATTATCTATATCAATGATCCGGAGACAGGACTTGCTAATGGATATTTCTGAAATCTGCTGGTGACATGAGATTAGAAAATAAAGCTCACTTAAAGGAAGACTGCTGAAAGATTTAACACTCTTATAATGCTCATGATCAAAATTTGAGAACCAACACTATTCCCCTAAACACAATATATTGAAAATGTATACGCATTTTCTTCGCACCTGACAGATTTAGCTACCAGACTTAATGGTGTGAGATTACCACTTTAGGAGTTATAACACCAATATGGGAAAAGGTATTTTCAGCTAAAAGTTGTAGAATATTAGGATACATAACCACTAGAAGTTAAAGAGAAAACTAATCAACACTATTTCATCACGGGTAGACATATGCTTCAGTGATACAAATTACCAGCAAATAAACATCTTCAGAACGGAAAAATGAATACTTTGAAACATATGATCTAACCACTTCGTTTCTCATTTAAGCCTCCTTTATGGGTCGTATTAGTTCATCATTTAGGTCAATTTTGTCATTCACACTTTCCTGTGAAGTTTCTACGGCAGTATATTCTGCATGATACATGGTACTTCTAGGTTATTTTCCCGGATGTTGTACAAGAGTGTTGGGTGTAGAGGTGCATTCTGCTCTATTATTCTCTCTCCCTGTCATTGATAAGATTAGTAACTCTGAACACGATTATTATCTTCCATAAAGTCTCTTATCTGTCATTTGCATGCAGTACCATGTATTGTCAATACCTTCATCACTCTTTTCAACTAACCTTTATGATGGCTCTACACCCAGCATCAAGAATGTTAATTGTTGATTGATCTTGTTCACGGGACGGGAATATCCGTTTTTGTCAAAAGAAAAAGATGGGTGGATTGTGTGTTCCTGGACCGCCAGAAAGTGTTTGACTCTAATTTATTATAACAGGCCTGTCAAAAAGCTAGAATTTCAGGCAGGAATAAAGGGGTAACTCCTTCGATAGATAAAAGTTTACTTTAGTGGAAGGGAACAAAGGACACATCACAGAGGCCGTCTCAAAATTGGTTCAGATCATCAGTGGCATGCCACAAGACGGTCTTGGGACCATTGTTTTTCTAAATATACATGAATTGCCAGAAGTACTGCGGGGTTCGGTTTACTGAAGACTATTCTTTTATCATGATGGATTAAAGGAATTAGAATAATGGTAAGAAATATATGTATAAATATCTAAGATACATTACATTATGTACACTTGCACAGAAAAGTACCGTTACGATTTTGTGCGAAACTATGACAACGATGATGGTGTTTGAAATAAGGCAAAGGGGCTTTAAAACTGCACCCATCGTAGTGTTCGTTTTCGTATCAATCACACCCCTGAGTAACGATAATTTTCTGTGCAAGTGTACATGGTATAGGTTATACTTTTAACGGATGCTCTGTTAGGGTTTTATTGGAGTTGTATGACAGAGACACGGAAACACGTTATACAAAAACAACAATGCTTTATTGGCTGAGATATACAAAGTTAGATAACAGAGGGCAATGAGATACTTGGAGGTGCTGGATTATAGAGGGAAAGGAGAGGTCAGACGTGGCAGGTTGAGAGATACGAGGCAGGCTTGGCAGGGGTCCTGTGATGCTGGTGATGGCAAACTTTAGATGAAGCATGAGCACTTGGGAGAAATGTGTGGTTGCCGAGTCGACGTGGAGCTCCTATAGGAAGTACTTGAGTGTGATCCGGATCGCGGCTCTTTGAGTGTGCGGCAACTACCGAAGTGCATGACTTTCAGGAGGCTCATGAAGAGGAGCTGGGGATGCAGAGGAAAGCCGCGGGCGTGGCCGTAAACCCCTTGTTGTTACAGCCGCTGCATGTGACGGGCAGAGGCAATGTCCCATGCGATTCCTGCAGAAGGTGGACGTCAGAGATGAGGCACCACAATTAACCCTGCCAGGAAGATGAAGCATCAAGAGTACCGTTGGGACATTTACTGACGAAGGGAACGCCCTGAAGGCGGCTTGAGTCTGGAGTCACATCAACTAGACTTCAGGTACCAGACAGGTACACTTGTCTAGTGGTGAGTCAACTGCCTAATTCGTTTGCTGCTGTGATACCCGGGTACTTGAGAGGCGGTGAGGTCAGGTCTGTGAGAGGTTGCTATTCCTAAAGGGAATTAGAGACAGTAAAGCCGAATGTCGCAAGCTTCTGACCTTCTCAATGCTCGTGAACTTGTTCAGTCCATAAGAGCGGCGTTTCATATGGAAAGGGTCAGGTCATCCATAATTACATTGGTGGTTCTGACCTGCTACCGCCGACATCGAGTGTAGGTGTCAGGGATTAATACTGCCGGTGCAGATGAATAGGATGGGCCACCAAACACATTCTTCCGAGGATTTTTATATCAGTTGAGGTCACAGATTTCACCCATTGGTTGTGATGTCATTAAGGTGACCCTGGGTCACTACATACCTAAAGAGGGGGACGCAATCTGCATTAATCACTCATACCCTCTACCACTCTATGACCTTGACTTGGCTCAAGAAGTGGAGATCTTATCTTCATATGGGATGACCTTTACAACTGATCATATGAAACCTTTGGTGATGGGTTAGATATCACCTGGGAATTGAAGAAAATGCCACAAAATCATAGTTCATAAATTGAGTACCAGCTGCCAGTTCGGACGTATGCCACCTCGGAAGCTTAAACGTAGACGTCAGTCGCTGTGGGACTGGAGCAGAGGGAGGAAGTGCTCAATTGACGTTATGAAGGCCAATCGTCCCGAAACGGCGAGGAATTGGGATAAACTCTTCCCCACGCCATGGAGTTTCATAATTTTTGTGGCCTATATGGCATTATTCATCAATCAGGGTAACGCAATGAATATTTTGGATGTTGTGAAATATCGTCGGGTATAGGATTGTTATATCGCGTTATCGATGTTGATAGATACGGCTAAGTACTTTGCAACAAAGTTTTGGCTACCCATTTCTGTTGGGGTTCATTTAACAATAATTGATTTAGCATTCTAAACAAAGAGAACTTATGTTAACATTGGAAGACAGAGTTATAACTTGTGTAAAACCTAGTTTCCTGTATTTGGACATAGTTTTAATATAGACCTTTATTACATAGTATGAATGCGCGACATGTCATTACAGGAAGGGCAGTAGAGCAGACTGTAATTATGCAGTTTAACACCACCATAGAGGTAACATTGGGAAAGCCATATAAGTATGATCAAAAGAAACGGAGAAAAATCCTTTCAATGGGACCTGAGCACATAGAAAAAAAAAAAAATCACATGGACTCCTTATCCTTAATTACAGAAAGTCATATCTGTGGATTTTTATTGCTTACTAAAAATTATTTAAAAAGGGGTTGATAAACAGGATATATTTATTTTACTTAGTCTTTACGCGTGAGGTAGTGGGGAGGGCTATAGAAGTTGGGGGAAAATGAGGGGTTATGTAATGTAAAAACTGATAAGTGTAAAAATCAGTATGATTATGGAAACCTTGTCCACCTCAAACTATACCTCACCTGGTCACCTACCCTCACAAAAGTAAATATAACAAAACTGCAAGCTATACAAAATCTTGTTCTCATTACCATCACTGGCTGCTTTATCTGTGGGTGTGAAGCATGGACGTGGAGTAGAGCAAACAGTTCTAGGATTCAATCTGTTTAAATGAATTATTTAAGGGGTACCTGTGGTGTTAGTAATTGAGATGAAGTAAATGATAGTGAGGTGTTGGTGTCAGAGAAGGGGGAGAAGACATATGGTGTGGTATCACTGAGTGAGTCAAGAGAAATACCTTGAAATGCTTGTTGATGTGCAGAGGATGCATGTTACATTTTCTTTCATATTCATTCTTGTCGACTTACAGTTCATTTACTGACATAAGATAGGAAAGAGAAGTACAAAATAATTTAGGCTGTTTTGATAAATGTGTCCAGTTGGATGATTGCTTCTATCAGTACAGTGATAGTAATTTGATAATGGGGCTACTTTCAACCACTTTTATCAAGTTTTTAACTGCTGTAGACTATGGATTTGGTTGTGCACCTCCACTGTTTTTAAGGTGAAATGAAAATTATGCAGTCTTTTGTATGTTGCACATATGTTAGTAGGCTGAGATAGGAGACACACCGCGGTATGATAAAGGGTTATCTTAGGATACAGAAAACTCCCAAGAGAATTTATGCTATAGTGAAGTGTTAGATGTACCTAATTGTTGGTGAAATATTGACTTTTGACATTTTTTGTGATAACCGAAAATCATACTTTTGATGTAATAAAAAGTAGTTTGACACAGCTTCATATTGTTGTACACAGCCTTTTAGATATTACTTAAGTTATGTCCTTGTATTGAATACATTGCGAGTAAAGAACAGTAGAGTTTTCTTGAATACAACAGTAGTGAATTCAGTTAATTGTGAAAACTAGCAGTTGCTCTTTATATCATTCCACCCAGTTGTATGTAAGACTGCATGTGATATTCTTTCCTCTTTGTAGGTATTATGGTTACTGCATCCCAGCAAGCAGACAATACCTACAGCTACAACACAGTAACAGTGGTTTTACTGACAGAGGCCACCAAGCTAGTTGCTTCTCTAATCATATTTCTTAAGGAGTAAGTTCAATACTGGGGTTGAGAAAAATTTTGCTGTATAGCCATTCCATAACAGTTTCAGCAGTGCAGGTGCAGTAGTAAAAGATTAAATTTTGACATTAAAGAGTGAATTCTAAGAATGAAATTGAATTAACTCTTGTTATACTATCTATTAATCTATATCTCTGATGCCCATTCCCACTGGGAATTCTCATCAAGGTGGGTGGCCACAGCAAAAGAGTCTCGACTCTTTCCTGTCCTTATATGCTTCCCTTGCATACACCATTATATGCATTCTTCCCCCTTTTCTCTCCCTCCAGTACTCTTCTGTTCTATTTTCCATTGTCACAAGTGGTCTTCTTTTCATACCAACTGCTTCAATCTCACTATCATACACTCTCCTAGTAAACTCATTGTCTTTCAGTCTTTTCACATGCCCAAACCACCTCAAAGTAGTACATTTCACCCACTCTGCCACTCCATAATTCATTCCATTTGAATTCCCTGCCTTACCAAATCTTTCATACACCCTCCCATTACTCTCTTCATTCCATCTAGTCATACCACATGCTCCTTTCAAATAACTCAGTTCCACATCCTAGATTCTTGACATGTGTGACTCATCCTTTGCCCATGTTTTGGCTGCATATGCCAGGGTCAGGAGGACTATACTGTCTCTTAATTCTTTCTTTGCTTTCTTACTTATACCTCTACCCTTGATTATTCTGTTAAGGAACTCGGTGACTCCTCTACCCTGTACTGCTCTCTCCTTCATATCTCCTTCCATATTACCAAACTAACCTAAGATAGCTTCCAAATACATAAATTCTGTTACCTCTTCCAAAGCTTCTCCCCCAAAAACTTCTAATACAGTTTAGTACACTTTCTTCTCTCGCTCTTTAGGGCTTTGTAAAATCTATACTTTCACTCTGTTTCCTTTCAACTATTATTACTTTTATGCCCATTCATTTTCAGTTGCCGATGCATACACACACCATAGAATGAACCTACAACTTTTTGCAACACAGTATCATCCGCAAACTGGCTTCCTACTAGTCACCATACCTCACCACCACACCCTTTTTCCCTCATTTTGTTTTCATCTCTCTTATGACTCTATCCATATACATGTTAAAGAGCCAAGGTGATATCTCACAGCCCTGCCTATTATACTGTAAGGGTGAATAACAGCATTTCTTCTAATGTAACCTGCATGTTATTTCATTATTGTCATGTTCAGGTAATGAGCATTATTTCACTTTATAGTTGTAAAACACTAACAAACCTAATTACATACAGTACTGTGTAATATTGTAGGATTTATGGATTAATGATGGTGTTAAACAACGAAAGTCAGATTATCTGGCCAAGCTAGAACCTACTGTAAGTTGAAAATCAGGAAAAGTCTGATAGATCAAGATCGTTGTATTAATATGTTTTCAAAAAAATTAAAGGAAATAAAGCTGAAAAAAATATAAATCAACTGTACAGTGAAAAAATCTAAATCAACTGGTTATACAGTACTGTATTGTGTATATTCCCACCTAAAAAAGATGCATAAGTTGCTTTTTAAGGTCATGTAACAGGTATAGTTGAAGTAAAGCCTTTACTAAAGTTGTTTTACCTATATTAGACTCTTGGCATAGTTAGGCCTAAGGCTTATCTTTTTGACCTGAATACATAATACCACATGCTTACACCTATTTGTAAAGCTTTCAGGTAAACCTAATATCCTTGCACTGTTATTAACTGATATGATGGACTTTTTTTTCATGAAGTCTGACACCAGTGAGAGCACTTATTGAGAAACAGTGAGTGACTCAACAATGGAAATGAAGGGTTTTTTAGGTGAATGAAGAGCTGCACCTTTAGTGACCATCTCAAGCAAAGGTCAATTTCTGATTAGGGCTGTAGAAGTTGAATGATAGGGCTTTTGATAGATAATTGGTAGTTATCAGATTTCGATGAATTCCTACGGATAGGTGGAATAATTGAATGCCAGGAAGTCAGATAATCAGATATTTTCAGTACGGATAGTTTGTATGATACACAGTGATTACTGAATAGTGCATTTTTACCTCTTTTGTGAACCTGTTTAGTGAATACCCTGTACATGCAGTGATTACTGAACAGTGCATTTTATCCCTTATGTTTATTTTCTATCTCCTTATCTTCCTTGCTGATGTCATGTGAAATGCTTGTGCTTCCTTCGTCTATTTCTTCATGTTCAATAATCTTTCTGTTGTATGTTTCTACCTACGTTATTTTTTCAATTTCCTCTTTCATGATAGTTACAATTATCTTCATAATTTTTTTTTCTCCTTTTTCATGTGATTCTCTATTTCCTTTCTTCATCTTCCTTTGCTCTTTTTATTCCTCCCCATCCATCCACCCTATTTTGTATTTTCAGTCTCCTTCAATTATTTACTCTTCCTACTTTTTCCTCGTACTCTTTGTAATTTTCCCCTACATCTTTCTTCATCTGTTCTTTTCATTCGGATCATATATCATATCCTCCTTTTATATGTACATAATAGATTAGCAGGAAAACAGATATTGAAGATGAATTACAGTAAATATAAATTAATGGTGATGACCCCAGCCATAAGCAATAGATTTAATGTCATGCAGACCACCAAGAACAATGAAGTCTTCAGATGTGTTGAAATGGTGTTTGTATTGTTGAAGTGGCAGGTGATGTCCAGAGTGTTGACAGAGGAGTGCGAATTGGTTTTTGTCTGGGTGCTTTTAATAACTGTTGTAATATTCATAGCATTTTAGTGTGGCATCATTATTTCTTTTGTATATATATTTCTTTTTTTCACTTTTTTTTTTCTCTTTTACAGTAGTAAGCTCTCTACTCTCATTGCTGACATGAGGATCCATATTTATGGTAAGTAAAAAAACCTGAGGGTCACATTTCCATAGTCAATAAAGGATAAGGTAGCATGGGTCTACACTGTATATGATATACAAATGTATGTATAGATAGAGTGAATGTAGCATTACAATCTTCTTTTGGTATTAAGATTTAATATGTATTGAAAAGTATATATAGAGAGAGTGAATGTAGCATTACCACCTTCATTTGGTATTAAGGTTTGATATGTATATAAGAA
Source organism: Panulirus argus (assembly GCA_038088735.1). Lineage (NCBI taxonomy): Eukaryota > Metazoa > Arthropoda > Malacostraca > Decapoda > Palinuridae > Panulirus > Panulirus argus. The sequence continues at coordinate 5,339 of JAYMFT010080219.1, read as the reverse complement.
TTTTATTTGACTTTAGCTTCCGTTATGGTTTGGTTTTCTTTCATCTTTCTATGATTACAGTGCATAGTGTTACAGGTCTCACCAAGGACCTTCTGGCCTCAGAGGAATCCATCATTTCCATGCTCTTGTGTAAAATGCAGCATTGAAGCTGCAGGATGCCCATGAGAGGGGTCCTAGAATTGTATAATGATAATGATAATAATAATAATAATAATAATAATAATAATAATAATAATAATAATAATGATAATGATAATAATGTGGTGCAGCCAGAATCCATTATATGTAGTATTGCTTTTGGGGCTAAAGTAGTCTTAACTAAATTGATTTCAAGTTTACTTATTCATTTATTTCATAAAAAAAGCCATAAAAAGTAAACAGTAAGTTCTATGATATCTGTAACACAGTGACTGGTTTTGATATGAAATAATATTGTAGAAAATTTTTGTTTTAGAAATCTGGGACTTGTTCAGAAAATATCTTATCCCAGTTGAAAAATAAGATTTGCCACTCAAGACATATTTTGCCAGACTTTGATTTGTGGACAAAATTTCACACAAAGCATCTTTTATTTAGGAATTCCTCCAGAGTAAAGGCCCAATTCCATATCTGTTCAATAGACTGCATTTCTTCTAAGACTATGAAATATATTTTCTGTTTTCTCAGATCCTTATTTGTACTGCATTTTACTGATCACTGCAGGCTTTTTGATTAAGGACCTACTGTCTCCATGGATGTGCTGTTTGTATAGCATAATTAGATAAAAGAAAAGGTGTTACTGGATTCCACCTGCTTGTGGTTACTCTGTGAGTGAAGAGTCATCTTCGGCAAAGCTGTATCGTCATTGGTTGATGAAAGGGAGTACAGCCTCTTTAAGAAACTTTTTGTTTCAGAGGAGTACATTGTTTCTCTACTTCTGACTGTAGTGCTGTCTTGAAGCTGCAGACTTCCCATAAAAGGAGTCCTGGGGTTGTATGTAATAACAATGATAAACCAAAGAAACTATGATCACAGCATGTATGTCGCCTTTATCAGAGGAATTTATAGAATGGTCACTTTACCATGACCACCTCCTGATGGGCATTTTTGGAGAGAAAAGGCATTAAAGATATAGATAGGTATATAGAACATGCTTATCCCAAGGTTGAAGCTTTCTTTTTCTATATTTTAGGGTTAATGCAGTTTTATTAATACTTAGAAGATGGATATTTTTAGTTACAAGCCAGGTCATTAACATTTATTTGATAACAGTGATTGTAAATGTGCTTTTTCTTAGTGCTTTATGATTCTCAAATGCAGAATAAAGCATATTTTTTTCCAAAATATATTTATTGGTTTTACTTCTGTGTTTCTTTTTTTATCTGTTTCCCTCTGTTACATATGCTACCACTTGAGGAATGCCCATATGATGTTTCTAATAACTAGACTGTGCACACAGTCCTGTATGAACTGTTATATTTTTATAATGAAAGAAAATCATTAATGGAAGTAAAATTTTTTAACTCAGCATGAGATTCAACCATTTCCAGTTAAAAATGAGTATAGAAAGAAAATAGGAGAGCATTCTAGAAAACTTGAAGAGATTTTAGAGCCTTTTTGCACTTCGTTCTTGCCCCTTCAGTCTAACCGTGGGGAAAGTCTTGAAGTTTGTGTGGTAAAGTCTGCTGAGAGATGGCTGAGGTCCTGGTTTGAATATATAGGATGACAGCAGACTGTGTACTGTAGTGATAGAAACTAGTAAATGAATTGATTTATGCATTTCATTTCTCATCTTTGTGTGAAACTTGTGTTGGAAACGAGCCACAGAACTATGTTTTGGACATGATTAATCATGTTTCAGTTTGACATTGGGTTTAGATTAATTTGAGAAGCAGTGAAGGAAGAAAGGTCAAGAGAATTTTTAACCAAGGTTTTATGTTGCAGGTTTAGGGAGACGGAGCATTACTTCTTGATTTTTAAAAAAATTTACTTTTTATAGAAACTACTTTCTAAAAAGACTGCTCTCATCCCATGAAAAAAAAAAAAACATTTTGGGAATTCATAGGCTGTGTGCACCTTATCGTTTTGAAACAGAGTAATTAGTATTCTGTAAGTTTGTTAGGTTTCACTTTTAAATGGCATAGCTGACTGCTTCCATCTCTTTACAGTGTTGGGATTATACATGATACCTGCACTCCTCTATTGCCTCTATAACAACCTGGCCTTCGTCAACCTGGCAGCGTTTGACCCAACAACATACTTCTTATTCCTTCAGCTCAGAGTTGTGGTCACAGGAATTATTTTTCAGGTATGGCAGAAAGGCATCCTTTTTTCTATAAAGAAAATTAAGTCTTGAATCTCAGTACCTTAACATTTTTAGTAAGTTTCTTTTCCAGAGGAAATATAGGTTGCAGTCAGCAGTGCTTTAGAAAGAGGATATATATGTCAGAAGTGGAGGGAACAAGGAAAACCTGGTGACCAAATTGGAGATGGAAGAATGGAGTGAAAAAGATTTTGAGCGATCGGGGCCTGAACATGCAGAAGAGTAATAGGTGTGCACAGAATAGAGTAAATTGGAATGATTTGGTATACTAGGGTCAACATGCCGTCAGTTGACTGAACCAAGGCATGTGAAATGTCTGGGGTAAACCAGGGAAAGGTTTGTAGATATGGGCTATGGTTTCAGTATATTACACATGACAACTTGTGTATGGATGTGAGCAGATGTGGCCTTTCTTCATGTATTTCCTGTCACTACCTCACTGATGTAAGGGGTGGTGATGCTGTTCCCTGTGGGGCAGGATGGCACTGGGAAAGGGTGAAGGTGAGCAAGTATGGATATGTACATGTGTATATATATAGTATATGTATGTATATATGTATATGTGTGTGTATGTGCACATATGTATATATATGTGTGAGCAGATGTGCCTCTCTTCATCTGTTTCCTGGCGCTACCTCACTAACACGGGAAATGGCGATCAGGTATAATGATAATGATAATATATATCATTCCTGGGGACAGGATAGAAAGAATACTGCCCACGTACTCCAAGTGTGTCGTAGAAGGCAGCTAAAAGGGGTGGGAGCAGGGGGCTAGAAATCCTCCCTTCCTGTTTTACTTTTCCAAAAGAAGGAACAGAGAAGGGGCCAAGAGAGGATTTTTCCCTCTAAAGCTCTGTTTTCTGTTCATGACGCTACCTTGCTAATGCAGGAAATGGTGAATGTGTATGAAAAAGAGAGAGAGAGATGTGAATGGGCAGAAACACTGTAATGCTCTAACATTGTGACCCAGAAGGTCTTCTTCAGAGTGCTGACTACAATTCACCTGGATCTAACATTACATACACCACAGGTTGATATTCTTTCTGGCTGTCTCCAGACTCATCATCCTAGTTGGCTGCTTTTCAGTTGTGACTGTGACTCCTCTGTTTCTGTTACCACCAATCTACTACCTAACTTTTCCAAACGCACAAATCCATTTTCCTGACACAAATCCTTCTATGTGGTTAGTACCATTATTTATGTTTATGTATGCAGCCTCAGTGATTCTCCTCATCTTCTTATCCCATCCTGTTTTACATAAAGGATGGGATAAAAAGATGAAGCTGTATGTGTTAGATAAGAAAGGTCTTATATTTTTACTTTGCAGAACAATATGATTTGTCATATGAGACTAGTGTCTTCATTCATACCACCTTCGGTGTTTCATCCATACCGTCTTCATACACAAAATGCTTCCTTTGAATTCAATCTCCATCTTTATCTTAAATACCTCTAGCCTTTATCAATTCTCTGATTACATCTACCTATCTCTTCTGCAATCCAACCCTCCTCTTTGTACCATTTACTGTACCTCTTAATATATCTTTTCGACCAAACTGTTAAATTCCATATGATCAGTATGGTCATACCATTATGAAAGGTTTTCGTCCATGTGCCATTCTAATGACTTTTTCACACCACATAACCATCTCACATCTTCGTTCTTTTCTCACAATTCTAACTATGCTACACATGTTATCTATCTTAGTGCTTTTGTTTTGGACCTATCCTGACCCTGCATAAACTTAGATTTCTTAGTCATAAGTCAGCTTGAAAAATAATTTGTCATTTTTTTCTTTCGTTAAGGTTCTTTTCAAGAAGCAGTTAAGCAAACGTCAGTGGATTTCTCTCATCATCCTTACAATTGGGTGTGTGGTCAAGCAGCTCAGTATGTCTAAGAAGCCAGAAGCATCAACTCCTCAGACTGAGGCCACTTTCAAAACAATATTCTCAAACCTTATTTCCATCCATACGGGCTTACTGTTAGTGCAGGTATGAGTTATGCTTTCTTGAAGTGTCCTTTATGCACATGAAGCACTTTATATTTTAGTGTATAATCTCAAGCTTTATAGTAAAAATGGTTTTTGTAACTTAACTGATAATGGTTAAGTGATGTTTTTCATCAATTCTATCTACACTGTACCACCATTAACTCCCCATGAGTGTTACCTGTATAGTGTCCTTCACAAAAGTGAATCTTGTACATCACTGTAAGGAGCTTCACTCATATACTCCATAACCCTTTTCTTTTGCCTCTATCTTTGTAATCTTTGGTCTGTGATCTTTTAAATGTAACTTGTTTACTTTGTGATTTTCTCTAGCTCCAACGTTTTTACATGACCATGTCATATAAAAAAAAATCCTGTCTTAGCATATAGGAACCATTCATGTACATATACAATATTTATGAAATTTTCATTTCACTTACAGAGTTCATCCTGGCTTCTTCATATCCAAGTTGTAAAATGTTTTCAGTGCTGCTTGCTGTTTTGTCATTATCTGTAATTCTAACAAACATTGGAGTTATTAGAACCACAGATTGGGTTCATAAATGAAAGCTGAGATTCTTCACAATTATAAATATGTATAAACAAGTCTGATTTTAAGTGTTGCTAGAAAAATTTTTTTGTTCATTCCTCCCCTCTAGTTCCTACTCTTTCAAAGGAAGGAACAGAGAAGGGGGCCAAGTGAGGATTTTCCCTCTAGGGCTCAAACCTTTGTTCTTGACACTACCTTGCTAATGCGGGAAATGGCGAATATTTATGAAAAAAAAATACACACACACACACACATATATTTATTATATTATTTATTATACTTGATCGCTGTTTCCTGCATCAGTGAGCTAGCACCAGGAAACAGACGAAGAAAGACCCATCCCCCCACATATATACATATATGCACACATATGCACAGTACATACATATACATACCAACATATACATATATACATAGATTCACATACACATGCATATACACATGTACATATTCACACTTGCTCGCCCCCATCCACTCCTGATGCCACCCCGCCCCAC
>JAYMFT010080208.1:0-14313 GCA_038088735.1 Panulirus argus | reverse complement strand
ACTCCCCAAAATCTTTCAGGGATGATGCCCAGACATTAGTAAGATAGGAAAGAATATCACCAGTTGATCTCACCTTACGGAAGCTGTACTGGTGATCAGAGAGAAGACTGTGATTTTTGAGGTGTTTAAGGATTTGGCAGTTGAGGAGGGATTCAAAGACTTTGGAAATGGTAGATGTCAAAGCTCACTCTTTCATAGAACTCTAAGAGGTTAGCTACATTTGATTTCTTTCCCTAGAACTTTTCTGTCTCTCACTTAGTAAATTTCCACTCCATAGAAAATCATCTACTTTGTTTCTAATAATCTTTTCTTCGAAAACCTTAAAGTCCACGCTCATTAGTGAGACCAGTTTGGAGTTCAACTCCCGTTCCCAGTCTCTTTTCTTAATACCTATATGATGTTTGCCCTTTTCTATTCTCTTGGTACTTTGTCTCTCTCCAGTGACATCTTGAATAATAATTCAAGTTGTTTATCTAACATATCTCCTCACACTTTTAGCACATATAGTGAAATTTCACCAGAACCATGAGCCATGTATGGTTTCAGTCCAAAATAGTGGTCTTTTAATATCCTTTCTAGATATCTCTGAATTATTTCCAAAACCTTCTCCCCATTCCATCTAACTAATTTGGGCTATAATGCCTTCCACTGTGATAAGAGCTTTGAACTTGCTATTCAGTTTCTCATGTATCCTTATACCATCTTCAACAATTTTTCTGTTTGAATCCCTTAGCTTGATTAGCTGCTCCTAAACTGACAACCGACTTCAAATGAATTTATGGAAAAGTGTTTGGTTTTCACCTGCCTTGTCCTCAATACTCTTCTCAAAGTTTTTTTGTGCCTCCTTTCTTATCCTGCTATACTTGTTCTTCCATGGTCTCTTAAATCTTACAAATGCTGGCTGGCTGGAGTTCCATCTATATCTTCGTCACTGCACATCTCGAAGCTTCTTTGCTTTATGACATCTTATATTAAACTATTCCTTCCTCGTTCCCTCTGTATTTGAGGCATAAGGTATCTATGCCTCAACTCCTTCAATGTAAATTTCATAGAACGTCTCACCACAAAGCCCTGGTTCCTGGCTACTGAACTCCATTTTCGAATCTACATTACTGAAATTATTGTTGTTTGTGCAGTTTCTGCAATTATATCTCTTCTTTATGTCCCGTTTTACCTTTGCTCTTTTAATGACCTCTTTTATCACACATTCAAACATGAGCATTTCATGGTCACTTCTTCCAGCTTGTGCATCATAAATACTATTCTCATTATCCATGCTAATATGTGTGAAGATAGGACCTTGCAGTGATGGTGTATCAGTTCCTCTCATCCTAGTATGATTCATGATGTTGGTACAAGTAATTTTCTTGTGTACACTCAAAAAACTTCCATCTCTATGACTTCCTATTATCATGAGAATCCAAATTTCCCCAGTCTATCGCTTTATAAATGAAACCTCTCATTATCATTACTTTGCCATCTCTAAGAATTGTTTGACTGCTTCATGAATCATCCTTATTTTTTCTTTATTGTTATCATTGTATATTCATTCATTTCATTTCTTTGGAGAATTATATAATGATAAGACCATTATGCTCTTTTTCCCAACAGTTACTATTATCATTATGTATTTTATGAATGGGCCATCTACTGTTTCATCAACTTCAGGCTATCTTTTATTAAGAAAACTAATCCTTCCCCTTCTTTGCCTTCTCTCTCCTTTCTTGTTACATTGTACCCCTTTGGGCAGAATAGTGAGAATTTATCTCTTTGGTAAGCTTAGCTTCTGTGACTCCAATAATATCACGTTCACTTTTGTTTATACCACACGATGCTTGAGTTCCAGCTCTTTACTATTAATCCATCAGTATTTGAATACATTACTTTCAGTCTCACATTACCTTCTCTCAGCATTCCTATCCTGTCTGTAGTTCTAGCAGGACTGCTCCAACCTTTTGCTATATGTGGCATCTCCAGGTTTTTATCTTCTGACTGTACTCTGCTTTTTTTTCCCCTCTTCTTTGAATTATCACTCTTGATGAATATCCCACTGAATTCTGCCATGCCTTTAAGATTCTTAGCTTTTGTAAGTACTTCTTAGCTTGATGACTCTAAGTCAGACATTACCTTAAGTGGTCACCCCCTTATGTCTTGGTTATAACTCCCAATTATTCTCCTTTCCTTTATCATGGAAATCACATCTGTTAGTCCCATAACCTCCAGCAATCTTCCAATACATTTTTCTTCCTTTTTTTTTTTTTTTTGTATGATCTTTCACAAAACCAAAAATAATCAATGATTAAATCTGCCAACCTCCTGCTTTACTGATATTTCTAATTTTGATGCCACCCACTTTTCAACTAGATCACTCAGTGTAGAAGTGTGAGCCTCTGTGTCTCTAACTTTCTTTATAATCTCTCTTTTTAGCTAGCAGGCACTGGTCCTTTATTCTTTGTATTTATAAAAACCAGCCATCAACTTGCCCATACGTTTCCCTGATTGCATCATCTCTAAGAGTGCATAGTATTCCTTTGACCACTTCACTTGATTTCCTGTTTACTTCTGTTTGTCACTCTAAGTGTATGTTCCTCTCCTTCACTCTTCATGCCCTGTTGATATGCTGCTGCTTCTAAACTTTCCTCTCCTTTGTGTGTATGTGATTACCATTTGTGTCTTACAGAGAGAGTTTTACTCTTATGTTGCCCCATCTTCTTAGCCTTGTATATATGTACATGTCTTTACTTTAAAGCACACAGACAGACACACACACAAAAAAAAAAAAAAAAAATGCATATGCCAAGTACCCATTCTATTGAACAGCCCCTTGGGGAGGATGAACAGCTGGATGGACTGTGAACCAGCTACTACAACCAGGAGCTGGGTGGACTGTGAACCAGCTACCACAACCAGGGTTCAAACCTATGCAGGTTTGATCCCAGGCAGTCCTTACATGCATTACAGTCAATAATGCTAACTGCTGCACAGGGCAGAGGAAATTTCGTTATTATCTACATGAGAACCCCCTACATCTTATCTTTGCATTTTTATCTAGTAGGCTTTTGAATACTCCCAGTGCCCTTCCCATTTACTCACTGCCAATTTTGTTCCACATATTCCCTTATGGTTATTTCTTCTAGATAGGCAGATCAAGGGCTTCCGTTATCTCCATCTAACTCTTTCCACTCAATTCTGGTACGACTCATTTTGCATTCTTTTGACCATTGAAAGCATTTATATGACTCTTTATGAAAGGAGACCAGACTGTCGAGATGCATCCAGCATGGGTCGAATTTTCCTCAAATATACCTTCTTAAACATCTTACCTTCCCATATATTGTCAGCTTTATTGCTACTAAACTTAGCTGATTCCGTGTTCAATTCTGTTTAAAGTTTTGTTTCATACCCTAACTGACAATTTTTTACTCAGCTTCCTTGTACTTGTTATGTTTTAAACAAATGGGTTTATTTGTAAGTGCTGTACAGGATGGCAATTTTGATGCTTAACAGTACAGTTTGCCTCCCTTACATTACCTCTTACATGATGTTCTGGTGATAAGATTGGTATGCTATCAAATCCTAGGTTCCTTTTACAGAATGACTCTCAGAATATGCTTCTCCCAATATGATGCTTATGGTCTTTCCTGTTTAGTCCCATGACCTTTTGCTTTCCCATCTTCATAACTTTACATTTTCAAGGATTATTTCATTTTTCTGACTGTTGTAGCATTTTGCTTAGTTCTTTTAAGAATATTTAACTGTTCCTGTTACTTCATACTTGTTTCACAATTTTGACTTACCACAAAACATATTGAGGTCATGATTCTACTTTGTTGGAGTATTCATTACATTGAACAGAAATAGTATTGGTCCCTGAAGGATCATACTTGTCACCTTATCTAAATTGAAAAGGCTTCCCTGACATGTGTATGTGTCATATTTTATGTGTGTATTACTGGTATATGTGTTTATGCATTTCTGTTTGTCTAAGTGTGTGAATGCATATGTCTAATTATGAAACCCTTACACTTAAGGAGTCCTATCTTATTTCTCGACAGTAAGCTTTTGAATTTTTCTAATTTTATCACTATTTACTGTAACTAAATTTAGTTGATTCTACATGTTTATAACACTTTAACTGCTGTTTCATGTTCTACCTGACTTTTTTTTTTTCAACTTTTTGTTATGCATTTATAGTACATGCAAATGGAAGTATTTGTAAGTGCATGAAGAACTAGAAGTACCAGCATTTGTGAGAGACTGCAATATGTTGCTCCCTGCTTTATCATTTACCATCATGTTCGCTAATAGGTCAGGTCAAAGAACATTTTTACCACACTCATTTTCATTAAACTGCTATGTTCATAACACCCTGAACACCACTAACACTCATAGGTTAAATCAAAGGCCATCTTGCACTGCTCCTTCATCCTTACAACACCTCCATCTTTACACTCTCATCTGTACACCATCCTTCACACCACTAGTCTTTGGCCTGATCCTATGGGTCAGGTCAGGTTGAAAAGAAAAGTAAGTACTAGAAACATAGCAAAATCATTCTGTTTTCCTCCTACAGAAGATATAAAGTTTCTAACTCTGTAACGCTATTCAATTGATTTTGAACATTTATCTCTGCATTGATAATTATGGTATAATCTTTATTGAAATGCAAATATTTAAACTCATAATAATAATAATGATAATTATAATAATAATAATAAGGGGTATAATGATGATAATAATGATGATGATAATTATAATAATAATAATAATAATGATAAAAATAATAATGATAATAATAATAATAATAACAACAATAATAATAATGATGATGATGATAATAATAGTAGTAATAATGATAATAATTATGCAAATACAGTTTTTTTATAATTCTAAGGATTTTCAATGTATGTATTGATCATGATGAAGTGCCTGAAGATTGGTGGAATGCATATACAGTGCCATTATATAAAGGCAAGGAGGACAAACAACATTTGACAATGCTTAACTCACATAACTCAATCTTTGCAACTCTAGATTTCCCCTACCCTTTGGCATAATGGTAGGAGCAACAGAGTTAGTAGGTAGGAATGTCAGACAGGAGCTTTAGGTAGAAACATTTGGTAGAAGTAGTAAGTAAGAACATTAGTTAGGAGCATTAGGTAGAAGTAGTAGACTGTAACATTAGGTAAGATTATGAGGTAGACACATAAGATAGAATTAGTTGGTAGGAACATTAGGTAGAAGCCTCTGATACCACTGCACTAGAGTTGTCCCCTTCCTGTGGGCTGCTGAGAGTGAGGCGCTAAAGGCTAAAAAGCAGCAGTGGAGTTCAACATTTATGGAGAATTTTACTGTGGCCACCCCCTTGAGGGAGTTCCCAAAGGGAATGGGCATTATAGATATAGAATAGAATAGATTATGATAAAAGCAAGTGTTCAAGAACTATTTAGAGAAACACATGGATTTGTATGTGGCATTTATGGATTTGGAGAAAGCATATGATAGGGTTGATAGGGATTCCTTTGGAAGGCCTTAAGAATATACGGTGTGGGAGGAAAGCTGCTAGAAGCAGTGAGAAGTTTTTATTAAGGGTATAAGGCATGTGTATGAGTTGGAAGAAAGGAGAGTAAATGTTTCTGAGTGAAGATTGGTCCCTGGCAGGGTGTGTGATATCACTATGGTTGTTCAGTTTGTTTATAGATGGGGGTGGTAAGGGAGGTAATTAATGTGAGAGTCATGGGGAGAGGAGTAAATATGCAGTCTTTAAGATATGAGAGGGCCTGTACAGTAGTCATTTGTTGTTTGCTACTGATACAGCACTGGTGGCAGATTTGAGTGAAAAACTGAATAATTTGGAGAGTGAGTTTGGAAGAGAGTATAAAAGGAGTAAATTGAGAGTAAATGTGAATATAAGCAAGGTTGTTAGGTTTAGCAGGATTGAGGGACAGGCTAGTTGGGGTGTTTGTTTGATAATAAAAAGTGCAGTTGAGAGGGCTGAAGACAGTGTGCTGAAATAGCTTGGACATATGGAGAGAATGAGTAAGTAAAGGTTGACAAACAAGATATAAGTGTCAGAATTAAAAGGAACAAGGAGAATGGGGAGACTCAGTTGGAGATGGAAGGATGGAGTGAAAAAGATTTTGAGCGATCAGTACCTGAACATGCTGGAGGGTGAAAGGCGTGCACAGAATTGTGTGATTTAGAAAGATGTTGTATGCTGGGGTCAATGTGCTGTCATTGGGCTTAACTAGGGCATGAAAAGCATCCTAGGTAAACCATTGAAAGGTTTGTGGGGTCTGGTTGTGGAAAGGGAGCTGTGATTTCAGTGCATTGCACATCACAGTTAGAGAATGGATGTGAGTGGATGCAGCCTTTCTTCATTTGTTCCTAGCTCTACATCGCTAATGTGGGAAAAAGCGATCAAGTATGAAAAAAAAGAAGATAATAATGATAATCATTATTATTATTATTGTTATTATTTCTATTATTATCATTATTATTATTATTATTATTATTATTATTATTATTATTATAATTATTATTATTATTATGTGATAATCATAATGATAATCCTGACAATAGTAATGAAAATGACAATATTTCATTGACAATAAAAGTAATTATAGTAACATTTCCAGTGAACAGTAATCCTAGAAGAAAGATATATACCATTCAAGTTTGTGTTTTTTTGTTTTTTTTTTTATGATAATTGAGTCATTGCCTATTTTCAGGATTTCTTAGCTGTTCTTGGTGGATTTGTGGGAGCTCTTCGTGTACCCGAAAAATGGGTGCCAGGTCGCCTGGACCTGCTTGCCAATTCCCATCACATCATGCATGTGGTGGTGGTCTATGCTGTGTATCATCTCCACCAGGGAGCTGTGTTGGATTTGGTCTGGTTATCAGGGAACACCACTTGTCAGCTGGCTGATACCAAGAATATCCTGTAGAAATCATCTGCTGTTATATCAAAATGCCAACTTGCATTTCATCTGCCATAACACCCTCATGCCAGCACTTTTTTTTTTCTGTTAAAACGTGATGATTATGACAGTAAATTATCAAGGTCTCCCAAATTTTAACCAGGTTGTTACCGTCAGCAGATCAACAATTACCCGTTACACCAGATTTTGATATTTATAGGTTCATTGTTATAGATAATGATGAGTATTAAAAATAAGTATAATGAGCAAAGCCTGATAGATTAGAGAAATAAAATGAAGTATCTATGAAATCTTTGGGCAGTCCAGGCTTTGTTCTATGACTAATTTGGTGCATACATGTAGTTGTCAATAAAATCTGCCATTCTTTAATGATTTACTGCTTGTTCTGACAATATATCGGTCCATCAATATAAACTTTATATCAGGAAACTTTACACTGTTATCTGAAAAGGAATCTAATGAACACTTTTACTGTCGTTGGCTTATTGTATGGTTACTTTTCTCATCCAAAAAATTTATCACAAAATGTTGTCATAACAATTTTAGTCCAAGGCTGTTTAGTATTAAGCTCCCATAAATACACTGTCACTAGTCCTTAAAAAATCATTCCCTAGGTCAACAGAAATGTACAGTGCACAGCAACTTATCCAGGTGGCAGATCAGATAACTGTATCAATATTGTGCACTAGTTTAATAAAAATTTGTCTGCCCAAACAGTCAACTTTCTGGATTTGTTGCTGCTGCATGGTTATAGGTACCTCATTAACATTATTCTAAGAAGTATTCTTGGGTCTGTCATACTTTTAATACTTAGTCAGGAATTCTTGATGAGTCATTCACTGTAGCAGTGGTCTCAAAAACTTTCTGATAGCTGTTTGGGGCTGAAGAAAATGCACTGTAGAATAATTTGTTTATTATTTATGGTACACAGGTAAATATTACTAGTCTTATTGTATAAATTCATAAGCACAAAGTGTGCTGCTTTTGTGAGATTACCTTCAACTTGTTCTTCTTAATGGAAACAATCTCATGAAAACTGAGAATCTTCTCAAATATGCACCAAGACTTTTCTTTATGACTTCAAGGATGAAAATTACTCTTCATATTATTTATCAATGATTAATTCTGTGGGGTCTGTCATTATTCAGTATTACATCCTACAGCTCAGTGCACTGTATATGAAGGACGGTTGAAGGAGCATGTCTCCCAAATACTTTCTGGAGTACTTTGCTTTGACTGAACTTGTCAGTGCATGTGACAAGTGGAACACTCTCTCTGTTGAAGTACTTTGTTTTTGTTGATGATATTTTGTATTCTTAGTGTTTTGGAAGCTTTTTTATTTTATTTACTTATTTTCTAATCATACAATATTATGTTTAAACAGTGTATAATTTTCATTATCCCAAACTAAATGTCTTGTGAATGTTTATTGTATATTATTGACTTACAGTGAACATGCTCTTTTTTCTGTAATTTCTGTCCAATTTCATAAAATAGTATGAAGTTTTTCCAAACTCTTTTCATTCACTTAGTTTAACAATTAATCTTGAAGTGAAACTCAAATGTATGAAGCTCTTTAGCTTTGATCATTCCAGTGTAATATTTTACTTTTATGAAGTGACAGTGACCCATATTCTGAAACGATAGAAAAATAATTTACGTACCTTTCAAACTTTCATGTTATCATATCAGATTAAGGAGACAACATGTAAAGTAATTCATAAATATTTGAACTTCAGCATAGGTTTAGTATTTGGGTCCAGTGTAGCTAAGTTATGATATTAATGAGAGTGTCAGAAAGTTTCTCTGTTATCTTATTTTTAGTGAATGTAATTATCAATGTCTTTGTCTTTTCAGTTATGAAATTTTTCCTCAGGCATCCCTGCCTTGAGTATCAGTTCTTCACATGGTTTCAAACATTTTCATTAGCCAACTGTCACATTTTCTGCTTGCACGGTTTATAAATCAAATTATTCATAAAAGATAATTTTAAAAAATGCTTTTATCCATTACTGATAGTAAAGGGTAAATGAGAATATATCTTGATATGTGACTCTAAGAAATCAAAAACCAAAGTTTGATCAATTGAGAATCCATTATTATGGATTTCATTTTTACGAATGAAATATTCAAACTTTTGATCAGGTTGTTTTTACAAAAAAGGTTATTCATTGTTGCTTTAAAAGGCCCAAGTTTATTTCTCATATTTCAAACTTTGTATAGTGTATGGCGTGACACTGCGTTCACAATCCATGGTAACCAAGTTCAAACCCAAACCAGGCAAGGTGTTTTCTACTGTGATATACAAAGAGCTGGTCACACCTTTTTGTTTAATACCCCATAATACAGTAAACTTTTAAAGCAGATAGATTCCTGCTAATACAGTGCAAGATGGCATAAAAGATGTGAGGTATGCCATGTTCAACTTTCTTTATTACAACAGTACTAATAATAACTTGACAAGCAATCTGATACTCAAGGAGTGCATTTAATACATGCTATATAAGACTCATCCTGTTGTTACTTAATGTACAATATCCTTATCATAAACATTTGTAAGAATTGAACTTATTCATCTGTGTTAACTTGAAAGCTACTATGATTAACTCACTGTTGAAGCATCATTCAGATAAGAACTTATTTAATGCCAAATGTTGTGTTAGAGTAATGCACCTCATAAAGTAAATATAAAACTTATTTAAGGAAGATGTTTTATTTAGTAGCTTTTGAGGTAATAATTGTTGTATGCACAAAGTTTTATAAACAGCTCATAAGCATGAGCAGCAAACAGACTGGCTGGCACCAGTCACCCATGTCATCATTAACATGGGAGAAATACTGTGCTGTAAAATGGAATATCCTCCATTTGGCCTCCTTCCTTCACCAAAGGTTCATTGTCGTGAGCCATTTTTGCACTCCTACTTAAAATGTTGCCAAAGCCACAAACTATACAAAAATCTTATATGGTTTACTGCAGTATATTTTCTAATTGCAAAATTTACCGAAAATTTTGTTCAGTTCGACATGAAAATAATTCATGAATAACATAAGGCCATGGGAAATATTCATAATGAAGAAAAAAATAAACAGCCTTATGAGGTCCTATTAGAATTGCCTTGATATATCTGAAGGTTAGTTTACTGAGACCTAACTCTGTTCACTATTGACCTACATAGAATTTTTTCTTTTTATTCATGGTAATGATGGCATAATCACAGTGCAGCATTTATCACAAAATGCTGCACCCCATATGTCAGATATGCTTTTCTGCCTTGTATGAAATTCATTTAAAAGTAAGGAATCTTGCCCCAGAGAATTTTATGTTCCCCAGTATCTCTTGTTCCCTTACTCTTCATTACACTTACCCAAGTCACCGCAATCATCAAAGACATCCTTATTCCTTTTATTTTTTATAAGCTGCCTTTACAATAGTATGCAGAAAATAAACTTATTCGTGTGTAGTTACTAAGCCATCACAAAGTCTTTTGCAAAAGTTTTGATCATCGCTGCTGGGTATCTAATCCTAAAAAATTCATTGATTGAACTACAATATTTGGAAAAGGTTCTACACCTACTACCCTGCTCTGATTTTGTACAGTAATATGAAATGTTGGATATGAAAAAGGCAGATGAAGACCTCACTCAGAACTGTGCTTTTCTGTTAGTATAGGGCATTAGTCAAAATGTCCGTATATCTTTTCTCTTCAGCATTGGATGTGTTGTGAATAAGCCTCTAAAATTCCCAGTTGAATTTCAAGGATCAGTAATAGCATTGTTCAGTTCAGAGTACAAAATAAAGTCTTGGGTTTTCTAATGGGCCACTTGTACTCTGCTGATAGTTTCTATTTATGTAGAATGTTTTGGTAGAGTGACTCACTAGGGATGTACTACTTCTGCAGACTACATCATGAGTTCATTGTTACAGTATTTACTTGAAGTAATTTAAACAACGCATATTGATGCAAACTTTATTTAACAAAGGTGGTGAAACATTTGTGAAAATGTATCATACTGTGAAAATTCAGGAACTTCCTTTAACAAATATGAACATTATAAACAAACTACTGCACATGTGGATTTCAGTATGATGTTACCATTCTCACATAGAAAGGGTAGCTGAAGGAGCTACGGTTGTTCATTAAAGTTATGTAAATACACTGACTGAGATCTTCACTTAAAGGTCATAAAGGTTTTGCATACAGAAACTGTGTTCTAATGTGTTTTCAGTTTGAGATTGGTTCTTTGAATTGAAAGAACCAAATTAGAAGTACAAGGAATCAGGATTTTTAGTCATTTGCAGAACATTAGAAGGCTAACTCCTCTTCTCTGATTATCCCTACATCATGTATTAAAATAGCCATTTCTTTTAAGACATAATTTATAATGGGAAATAAACACATTTAATAGGGACATGATGATATGTTAGCTGATGGTTTATTAATGTTTTTTCTCTCGTACAGCTGATTGCATATCTCAGTGCAGTATGATTGTCTCATTTGGTATGGACTAAAGCTTAAAGTCTACCACTACTTAAGATACTAAAGAAGTGTGTGCCCTAATACTCAGTAACTATTATGCATGTTCTTTGTGTTTGCTTGGACCTTTAAATAACTGACATTGGCATCTTTCCAAAACATGGCAGTAAGAAGCTGGCCAAATACAGTAACTTGCTAATTATCCAGACTAAAGATAACTGGAATATGCCAAAAACTGGATGCTTCCTAACTGTTCTTCAAAGTCAGTATTTGAATTGTAGCAGTCTCCCTTTGTTAGTCTAGGCTCCACCCATGCTCTCTTTGCTATGGCTGGTCATTTAGGCTTGGTAGCCTTTTCTTTTGATTGACTCAGAACACTCACATAACAGCTAAAGGGCAGAAGACTGGGTGATTCATGTTTCCCTAAGTTATATTCAGTCCTCTCTGTGTTGAAGTAGTATCTCCTGCATCTCATAATAAACTGTGCTGAGAGAAATCAAAAGTGTACACTAGCATTTCTAATGAGTACCCAATTGATGATATTAAATTACTGTTCAGTGTTTCTATGTATTTAGGTCACAGAGCATGAAATACACAAGTTTCTGCATACTTTTGGGAAGTTTAGAAATCCATGCTACTTTGAGCATCATTTAGTCCTGGAAATTAGGGCTCAAATGTAATGAAATTAAAAATGCTGCAAATATCATGGGATGATACTCGTAAAAAAGAATGCTTTCGAATGGCGTTCCTGTAAGCTCTTTGACAACATGATTAAGCCTAAGGATGTCAAGGTAATAAAATTTCTTTATAGTGTGGTATATGAAGCCACCATACATCTCACTTATTCCACAACAGCATGAGTACATACAAAATCTTTCTTTTAAGATACTAATAAATGCACTTAATACTGATAATCACTGTAATTATAGACTCACACATAGAATTTTTTTTGATTTAAGAGTTGAAAAACTTTCATATTAAACAAATAGGTACAGGAAACAAAAGGAAATGTTGAATCCAGTAGAAAGCATATATTAGGTGTGTGAAGACTGTTCTGTTAATGGCATATTAATTAAAGATAACAGCTCATTTAGAAACAGGCTTTATGCAGGCAACATTCAATAACCAGCCAGGTTTCACTCATTTTGTTGTCATTAGCACAGAAAATAAAGGAACTGAAAAAATGGTGAGCAATATTACATATATTTTTTCTTTAGATTTTACACCACAGCTTCATGAATATTAAATTTCATAAGAAATGTCCTCTCTATCATACCTATTTGCTATTTTCTATCATAGCAAGGTAGTGTTAGGAACAGACAAGTGAACCTTAGAGAAAAGGTCCTTGCTTCTATCCTTCCTCTGTTGCTTCTTTTGGATAGTAATAATACATGGGGGAGAATTTCTATTTCCCCACTCCTGCCCTTCTTAGTCACCTTCTGCGACAGGCAGGAGTCATGTGGGAAGTATTCTTTCTTCCCCATCCCGAGGGATAAACGTAAGAAATAAAATTCCAGGATAAATTTTTTTACAGTTTTGTACAATACACCATCCATACATATATCATTGCTGATACAAAGGTGATGCAGAATAGATTGAAACATTAAAAATTTCTCAGCTCTCATTTCAGCCAAATATTTTAATTATCAACATGAGATATGCAATCACAGTTCGCACAAAGCTTCAACATGGGACCTAGTAAAGTGAGCACTATCCCTGAATTACTACCGAAAACATTCTAACAGCTTCTTAGATAGGATTTAACCTTCAGTCTCACTTGTTTGATGAAATAAAACAATGACCTTTTTTGAAGTTTTTATGATTATTCTGATTTTTGGTGTAGAGCCATACTACCATTCCTGATTGACCCATGATTAACTGAATGTTGATGTTGCTTTAATTTGTAAATCTACAAGTAATTGAATACTAGCAGGTACTCCTGGGCATATATGTAATTAATTGATAAAGATGTTAATAACAAGAGTACTGTACTGTATGTGCTTTATATGGCAAAGGACAAAGAAGACTTTTTTTTTTTTTCATTTGAATGTTTGGGAAATATGATGCATGTTCCAATTTGTTCTGAATATGAAATGTAAGTCATTGATGTAGATCTATGCAGACAACTACAGGGTCCTATACCTTTTGTATAAATCAAAGAATATATTTGGCCAATACAAGTCAGAACTTAACTATGACTGCTTGAACTTATTATGGATTAGAGATTATCATATCTTCCTTCAGTCTGAAAAATTAATTAGAGATGAACTTATTCCTACTTTAATGTAAAAAATTACCATTTAACCATGATAAATTATGACCAAGCAATCAAGAGAAATATTGACAAACCTAAAATAAACTGTTAATTGCTATTAAGATATCTTACACTGAAGTGTATATGGTTGGTCAATGAACATTATGTTTTTGTTAATATTAGTCTAAGAAATCAAATATAATGGCAATGGTGTACCAATTTACTCATGCATTAAGGATTGTGATAATTTTGGGCATGATAAAAACACATGATTTGGTTGATCTGTACTGCAGCATTATAAAAAGATAAAATCCAGGTTTTTCCAGATTTTTTTTTTTTAATGTGTCATTTATTTTACTAGCATTGATTGTCTTAGTTACCATGACCTTTGAAATATTTTTTGTAAAGACAGAGTTCTGATTAATTCTAGAGGAATGTATTCCATGGTGTAAAACCTGGTATCTGGGAACAAGTTTTGAGTTTGACATGAGCCACTTTTTTAATAATTAAAAGAAATTATCAATTCTGTGAAGTAACTCAAGTTATAATCAAGTTAAGATTTATTGATGGACTGTCTCAGCAAAGTACTATTATTTTGAAACTAACCTGTTGTAACCTAAGTATTGTGATACATACTGCATAT
>JAYMFT010080197.1:0-14314 GCA_038088735.1 Panulirus argus | reverse complement strand
GACAATAAGATTAACCCGAAAGCTTTATTTTAATAAGATGAAGTAAGGCCCGCAGTCCTAAGTCAGGAGGGTAGTAGTACTTCCCAGGTTGGCTGCTGTCTCCAACCTGCGTACCGTCTATTTTAATATGGAAATATGATACATAATAAGACAAAACTCTGAACTCTAATATGAAGAAAAATTCTTCGTCAAAGAAAAAGAAGACAAGCGAACTTCATAAAACTGAGGTAAATATTAGTATTTGAAAATACAGAATAAGGTTAAAGTTTCTCGTTCAAACAGCGTCATACATATCCCAGCTTACGGCAGGTACCTATTCATCAAACCAGCCCCAGAGGAGGGTGAAAGAACAGCTGGGTTGACTGCGAGCTGGCTGGCTGAATGCTGCCCTATCCGAGACTCGAACCCACGCACGCGAGATCGGTGGGTCGCAGTGCTAACCACTGAGCTACGGAGGCCTTACGCAATGCCATGGATGCCATACACAAACGCACTCACCCACACACACACACACACACAAACGACAACTTTTAAACGAGGTGAATAATATCTATAGATATAAAAATAATTACTCAGATTCCCCCCCGCGCGAGAGCAGAGAAAAATTAATTGGAAAGTGATTAATAAAATTACCACAGCAGCCATAGCAACAATGACATCAAAGGTCTCCCTCCTCTCCGTATGTGTAAACCACCAAATTGCAACAGAGGAAACGTGATATGTTGTTAACAAAAGCCACTACCTTCAAAGACCAAACCTCACACACACACACACACACACACACACACCAGTCATTTGTTTCTCCTCTTCCACCTCCAACAACAATCTCCACCGCTCCTTCACCTCTCCATCACTTCTCCACTATTCTGTATCTCCCACATAAGGCCCCCTACAGTAGCACTCAACCACACCACACTATTACAGCCAAACATACCCCTTCTTGGATCTCTCCACCTGGAACCACCACAAACACCACCACCACCACCATCACTTCCACTCCATCACAACCTCGCCTCCGCCTCCCTTCACAACCACCACCACTTCCACCACCGCGCCACACGTAACCTAAACTCCACCTTACTTCCGATCACCATCCACAATCAGTGCACCCACCACTTGCCTGCCTCCACACAACACCACCCCCTACCCCTTGCCACTCCACTAAACACCTCCACCTCGACTTCCACCACACCCCTTACCCCTTCCCCCAGGACCCCCCGCCGACTGTGACAAATTCCAGCAATACCAGACAGCATATGACTGAGCGGCAGGACCCCGTTAGCGCGGTCCTCCAGCCATACAATGCATCCACTTCTCCCCCCTATATTAATGTCCCAACCCAGGGCACGGGACCATACACCCACTCCTTAAAACTACCGAATATCAATCCTCCTACTGCTTAGGCCCAACACGCCAGGACAAGATGGAGTCCCAGTACCTTAAAACAAACACAAGGGAGGAGGAAAAAAATAATGTGTATAGTCCACGATTAGCGAAATTATTCGCAATGGCCATTTGCCTTCCCAGTAATTTCAGGATAGTTTGCACAAATTTCCCTGAGGAAATATTAACTCCCGGCTCATCGAAAGAAAAAAAAATGGAAAGCAGCCAGCTTCCTACTTCAGCGCCTCAACATAGCTATCCAGCGAGGGAACCGCTTGCTGGTTAACGAGAAAAAACAATGACCAGACTGAGAAATATCACATTCCATTTTCCTTTAAGCTATGAAACACTAAATTCTATTTGCAGGCTTGATATCACGTTTAAATCATGGTGTACGAATATATTTTCATGTCAAGTTTCACGACACATTGCAAATCAGCAAATATAAATTTATTTTCTGTCTTATCCTTACCTTTTACCAAGCTAACACCAACACACACACACACACACACACACTACTTCAATAAACACCTAAAACTGCTAGATCTTCCTCAGATATTCACATACTACTCAAAGCGTGGAAAGAGTCAGGTGAAGATCACGGTACAGACTCGACCAGCTCCTTGAGCAGGACGGTACGACCCTTGGGAGTGATGGCGTCACCTTTGACCTCACCCTTAAAAGGTCATGCAGGTCGAAGGGCAGGCCATCATACCCGAAGGGTCGTTACCTCGTGCTCAAGGGGTTCGTACCGCTGTGCTCAAAGGTCGTACAGTAATCATTGGAGTCGTACCCTTGTGCTCAGAGGGGTCGTAGCGTCATGTCTTAAAAAAAGGTCATATCGTCGTGTTCAAGGTGGGTAAAAGATAAACTGACACATCCTCAAAAGAAAAAGCCTAAGATAAGCTTCCAGAAAGTGCACCTTACCGGACAGGTCTGGACTGCAGCCTGCAGGCATCAACAGCCTGGGTGATCAGAGGAGAAAAAAAAAAAAACAAAGCAATCCGGCGCAAGATCAAGATGAGAAGGCTGGATTGACGACTCCAAAAATGAACGCCGGGTACTTGCTAGGTAAAACGCACACACACACACACACTCGAATAAAATGGCAACTGCATCTATAAACAAAGTCAAATGCCATAGCAATATTTCCATGGTCTTAAAACACCTAAAAGTGTGGCTTCTTTGCAATGATCATATACTGAGCTCATATATGCAGATAAGCCATTCAGTTACTATTCTGATTAAATAATAAATGACGTACTGAAAGTACACACTATACAACAGACAGCTGTGGCTTCATAAAAAAAAAGAAAAAGTATTAAAACAACTACGTGAAAAAATCCGGGATCCAAAATTTTACTAGTGGCAAAATTGTTCTGAGCATGTGATTGAATTTCATTTATGACCTCCCTCTACCTACCTCCCTCCTCCCTTCCCCCATCACGCCTCTCATGGTGAGGGCATTTCCATCTCGGGTGTTCTCCTCTGACAGTCTTACACGTCCGATATTACCAACTTTTCTTTGAGTTCCACTGGACCCGGGAGCAATAAACACGACCCAACAGTATGATATTTTCCAATAAGATTTTTCAATATGTTCAGAGAGTTTAAGACACTTTTATTACTTTCCTGCTAATATGTTTTCTAAATAACTACATGTGTGCAACTTACTTCTATTTTGCATATAGTAAGTGTACGTACGAATACATATGGTAAATAGGATCATCACACGATTTCACTATAACTTATTTTACGTATACCTTACGACTGTTTCGAATTATTCTGCCCCCCACAGCTGGGCCTGGGACCTTACCTAACCTTACGGATACCTCATACGATGGTTTGGGAGGTCTTCTGCCCCCACCCTAGTTCGGTCTGGGACCAAACCGACCGAACCTACGAGCTCTCAAAGACCGCATCGTCTGCCTTACAATTCTGACCTTAGTCTTGCAGTCTGATTATTTTTCACGCGGCTCTGGAGAAGAGTCGAGACTGTGAGTCAGGTTTAAAGGATCTGCCGAAGCACTAGCTTCCTTCCCTCGCCCTCCGGATATTCATGTAGAAGAAGAAAGTGAGACACTTTCAGTGAGCTGTAATGAGAGAGAGAGAGAGAGAGAGAGAGAGAGAGAGAGAGAGAGAGAGAGAGAGTGAGAGAGAGAGAGAGACTGACTTATCGCGAAAACAATTTCTCCATATCAACCCTTTCTATTGCATACCTTAGATACAAGTTTATTTTTCCATCCTTCATAACTTTACGAGAAGAACAAGCGCTTTCAAGAACACCCGCCCGGCGGCCCTCGTGGTATTCCGTACTCAGCCTCTCCTTCCTTCCATGAAAAAAAAAGCAGTCAAAACACTTACCAAGGGAAAAGCCTCCTGTCATACCTAGACCTCCTGTATTCTAGAGAATAAAAAAAATTATCCGAGGCTCTTTTATCCCAAGATGAACAAAAACAACACCGCCAAAAGCCTGGGGGAGAAACAAAAAGATAAAAAAAAAGCCTTAGGAATTTTTCGTTTCCCAAGATGATCCAAAAACCAGCAGTCAGTCGCACCTGCGGATCGCAATGCCTCTGAGTGGTTGGTGGACGGTCTTTCGTTCTCTCCTTTTTTTTCATCAGCCACGGTGGCAAACATTCCTGTACTCTGTGTGTGTGTGTGTGTGTGTGTGTGTGTGTGTGTTTGCTGTATCTTCTGATAAACAGAAAAGTGTATTCACATGTATGGTTAAACGAGTCTCCTCTCTCTCTCTCTCTCTCTCTCTCTCTCTCTCCATTGTAAACACACTCTCTCTCTCTTCGAGTGCTCTGTTATTGCAACCCGTCTTCATTCGTCTTTTTAATGCATAAATCCGAAAACAAAGACAGACTATTGTTCCACGACACTGCAATTTAAAAACTGCAACACAAAAAAAGGGACAAGAATATAAAAATTTCGATATCTGGCTTCCAAAAAAAAAAAAAAAGGGTAGAAAAATTAAAAAATTCCTCGACCCTAACTAGGAGTTGGAAAACAAAACACACAATAAATCATATTACGTGGAACACACTTTAAATCTCAACGCCACCTCTACTCACAGTGACACGCCTGTGCTTCCCATAAAACAGTCTCATTCACAATCTAAAAAAATAAAACTTGATCAAATCCCATATTGAAAATTAAGACCACGGGTTTACCAGAGACGACTCTGGAATCTAATATGCGTTTATCACCATCTTTCTAACGCTCCATTTCTTTCTTTGCCTCTATAACTTAATCCCAGAAGTTAGAAAAATAAAATCACTGATTACACTACAACTGCAGGAACTATACTGACTCGACTACAGCTGGTGTAGACAAACTACATCATGCAACAGCTTATAATTTCGCATAATCTCAGGATTCTAAACATACTCATTTGTACGACAAAATCACAGTTCCTGCGGTATGAATAAACACGTTCACTGTTCCTGATGTTCACACTGAACTCATATAAGAACTCATCGGATGAATGACAGAACATAAATTTGACCTCCAGCAAATTTTCCTTGCACATCAATGTTAACAAAGTGTGTACCAGAAGCAGCTGTCAGGATACTGGGGCGGGAAATGCACGAAATGTGTGAGATGAGGAGGACTCGGACATCTCTCGCCCTAACCTAACCTAGCCAGCAATGGTGCTCGTCCGTCCCCTCTCCACACACACACACACACACACACGCACACACACACACTTTAGGCGAGGACCTCAAAACGCTCCCTGCAACACTAGCCACTAAATTCATGACCATTTTGACTGGATCTCCTCACCAGGAGTGGCAGCAGAACGTGTGTGTGTGTGTGTGTGTGTGTGTGTGTGTGTGTGTGTGTGTGTGTGCGTAATGCCACAACTGCATCGCAGCTCTGGGAATTACTAACATCTTCGATTTTCTCTTCTCCCTTTCTGGTGTTGTACACACCACCAAATTGTCTCCAGCCGATCCACTTGGACAGGACGTTACGACCCCTGAAGCACGACTGTATTACCGCTTGAGCACGACGGCGCTATCTGTGAGAACGACGGTACGACCGTCGTGTACATAATGTTGTGTGACCTTTGACCCGACCCTGAAGGACCTGGCCAAACGCCAACACATCCTGACCCAAGGACCGTACCGTCGTGCTCGAGGATTCGTACCGTCGTGCACAACGGGATTAAAGATCAAGCAACTCGAGAAACAAATATCTGTCCGCTGCGAGGGCTGGAAATAACCTACAACATACACATACACACACACACACACCGGGGGAAGGGGAGGGGGAGCTAGGAAGAGGAGGAGGAGGAGGAAGGGGAGGAGGAGGAGGACACGAGAGAGAGACCTCGGAGCCACAAGCGACAAGGTTAATATTTACAATTTGCCAAACACGGGGCGGGCGGACGGACGGACGGACGGACGGATGGTCAGCCAGCCAGCCAAGCCTTCGAGCGAGCGAACGAGTTGGCCAACTCCACTTTCAGTGTTTTCTCGGGTTCCGTCACCGGTCTGGGGGGCGCACGCACACACGCCCCTCTCCTTCACGCCCGGGTCCTCTCGGGCAATCATGGAGATCCGCCTCCGCTTCTGCCGCCTCCTCCTTCCTTTGGACCTCTTCTTCCTCCAGTCCTAACCGTGTTACCCGCAGTGTCCCCTTCGCCTCTCTTCGTCTCGATCATTTTGAATCTCCCCAGTCATCCTCCTCTCCTTCCTCAACCATGGCATATCCAATCGCTCCTCCCCATTCTCCTTCCACTAATAACGTGACCCCGTACTGTGGGTCCGCCCTACTATATAATCACCCCTAACTCACTATCACCCCAACTGCCTTTCCATTCACACACACACACACACACACCCCTCTCACCACCACCGGCCTCTCACGTGTCCCATTCCGAAGTGTGTTGGTTTAAGCGAAGTTCTTACTTTTGTCGGGGGAGAAGAGGAGATGATGATTGATCGACAAGGAGGGAGTGAGGGAGGGTTGATGTGATGGGGTCTGTGTTATGAGGTATACCCATGAGAGGGAACTAGTCCGTCTCCTCCTCCTCCTGCTCCTCCTCCTCCTACTACTACTGAATGAAAGACAAATATGGACAGTGGGGAGGAAGAGGTCCCTCTGTGCGTTATGTTGTCTTGTTTTCTCAAGGCAATGGTGACCCTCACATCAGCGTGGGAAAGCAAACTAATGGAGTCTGGGGGCATGACAGTAAATAAAGGATAAATAATCCCATAAGGTAACGGGAGGTAATGAAAATATGACACATGACGTGACATAAAAATGGTGAAAGCAATGACATGTGTAAAAAAAATATACATGACATATTAACGTTTAATATTATAGACGTGACAAAATACATGATACACACATGCACACAGTACATAACAATAAAGAAAAATACAAAAATAAAAAGAAAAACAAAATGGCAGAATAACGCAAAGTAATAAAACTCGGACAAAATTAACGACTCAATCACGAGAGGTGATAAAAACGTGGAAGTCTTTTCAAACTCGAGGTGAAAGAATATTTCGGAAATACTAAAATAAACCAAAACTTCACACAGGATTGAAAATAACTTTCATCAAAACTCGCGAAGAAAAAAAATCCTCTATTCCCCCCCCCCCTCCCCCTCCCCCTCAACCCCAACCTGCATACGAACTCTTATTAAACTCCATTTCTGTGTGATAATAAACTCCTTTCATCTTCCACACGAAGGTTTGGGGAACGGGCCTCTCTCTTTGGTGCGGAAGTAAGGACGCCCCGAAAGTGTTGGACGTCTCTGCTGGCCCTCGCTAACGGACCGTGTGCAAGATGGATCTTCGACTGGCAGTCACGTCATGCACGATTTGCAGCCGCTATATATATACATCACACGACTGACAAGACCTGAGGGACGTCTGAATCACTGACTCCAACCTCCGTCCTCTCTTTACATTAGGGGTGGGTGGTTGGGTGGGTGGGGTTGGGATTGGGGGTGGGTGGGTGGGGGGGAGTTTACACCCCGCCGTCAAGCTCCCGTAAATCATTTACGCGTTAAATCGTTTACCGTTGTTCCGCGAGACGTCGAAACAAAAGCAACTTGTTGGGAAAAACACTGGTTATTTTTAGTCAGTCTTCTTTCAATGTATTTTTTCTCTCTGAGCTGTATAGCTGTCAGTCTTGAGCGTAAATGCTTCACTTGCCTGTGCATGCGTGTATGCACATATGTATGTGTGTATGTATTCAAGTATATATGTATGTGGGTATGTATGTACACGTATAAATGTATGTATGTATGTCTGTACCTATGTATGTAAGGATGTGCTACTATTTCTACGTAGCTGGTATTTGTGGGTATTTCTTTCCAAGTATA
Organism: Panulirus argus; assembly: GCA_038088735.1. Lineage (NCBI taxonomy): Eukaryota > Metazoa > Arthropoda > Malacostraca > Decapoda > Palinuridae > Panulirus > Panulirus argus. The sequence goes on along the minus strand of JAYMFT010080197.1, from coordinate 6,582 downwards.
CACGGGTTTACACACACACACACACACACACACACGGGCATGCAGCGTGACCAGTGGACACACGGGCCTCGCGGTACATGCAGCTGAGGACACATATCAAAGGCTTATGCTAATTACGGTCTACTCAGGAACTCACCCTGCCCTCCCTCCACCATTTAAGAGGATCACAGCTGATCCTTCGTCACCCCCCCCTTAAAAAAAAACGGATCCTAAAATTCATTTCGAACAGTTTCTAGTTATCTTTTCTTATTCAAATACCAACGAGCACCTAAGGCAAAGTCTCGCTAGTAAAACTTAATTCCAGTCCTTTTTTCTTTTTTTTGTTTACAGCAGTTATAAACGGATGATCCGTTTTCTTTAAAAGCTGGCTGCAAGACCCCGAGGGCTTCGTTGATAAGGATTTCCCCGATCTGGCGACTCCAGGCAACACTCAACTCCTCTCTTTAGCGGAGGGGAGGAGGATCAGATCTTGGTAGCACTGCTATTAAAGGGGATCACATCGCCTTTGTGATTCGTGCCGCTCGCCACACCGGCGGGAAATATTGTGAAAAGAGTGATATATGGGGGGAGGGGGGGGCTTGTCAGGCGGGACCCCTGAGGGAGAGACCCCCCCGAGAAGACACAACAACAGATCCTCGAAGGCAATAAATCCGTATTATGGTAATGTCAGCCACTTGTGTGTGCTATTCTATCCTACGCTTTATTTACTCTTCGATAATCCTTTAAATGGCTATTTTATGGCGTTTATTCCCAACTCCCATTCGTCTACTTTCTTCTTCTCGATGGCAATTTATGAGTACGGAAATCACTGATATATCCCCTCATGGGGCGTGAGCGAAGTCTAAAAGGAACCCCTCCACCACGGCCAGCGGAAGGCTGCTTGCTACTCGAAGTGCGCCCCGTAGTCGAACTCTCCCGTAAGGCCTCAGTATAAAACAACCACGCCACAACGAGAGAGTGGGGCTCATCCAGACCAACTCGAAGGCACTGGGTGATACAGATGCATGACTTCGTAAGGCCCTTCTCTTCAGGTCTCCTTAACTCCAACGACTACACCCACTCGACCCACCGGCAGGAAGGTACATAAAAATAATCAAGAGAATACCAGTTCGAGCCACCGGAAGACAAATCCCACAGTCGTAACAGAAGAATTTTTCTGATGTGACGACGAATAAAGCCAAACTGAAGACCATCACAGACCCCCCCAAATTCTCGCTGCATTTAAAGGGTCGGCCATCCCATCCCAGACCCCTCTGTCAAAGCAGACCCTGGCAGTGTATAAACAGCCCCCGCTGCTGCCAATTCAACCCGCGACCAATCACGGACGAGATCGAGCCGTCCCAATTAGGCGATTGGTGAGTGAAGAGGTAATTGGTTTAAGGCCGCGTCTGGCACTGGTGGCGGCGGTGGTGTTGCTGCCATCATCTTCTACTTCATCCTCCGGAGTCATAGCCGCCATCAGCTTAATTTACTTCGGGCTGCTGCAGGAGAGGAGAGAGAGAGAGACTTTTTCCCATTACGGTCACGCGTGGCGGGTGGGGGCACGAGCGAGATGCTCCTGCGGCGGTAATGATGCGGTAGCGTCATGATGATGATGATTTGAGAGTTGTGACTGTGATAATGTAGGGATGATGATGATGATGATGATGATGGTAGCACTGAAGGTTGATGATGACACTGACGTGATGAGAGTGATGTGAGGGTAATAGTGATGTATATGGGTGGTGATGATGAGTGATGTACACAGGTGGTGATAATAATGACGCTGTGAGTTAAGAAATTAGTGGTGTGGGGATGATGAGTGGTCAGAGCCTCAACATGCAGGAGGGTGAAAGGCGTGCATGGAATAGAGTGAAATGGAATGATGTGGTATACCGGGGTTGACGTGCTGTCAATGGACTGAACCAGGGCATGTGAAATGTCTGTGGTAAACCATGGAAGGGTCTATGGGGCCTGGATGTGGATAGGGAGCTGTGGTTTTGGTGCATTACACATGAAAGCTAGAGACTAAGTGTGAGTGAATGTGGCCTTTTCATCTGTTTCCTGGGGGTGGCGATGCTATTTCCTGTGGGGCAGAGTGGTATCAGGAATAGATGGAGGTGAGTAAGTATGAATATGTACATGTGTATATGTGTATATGCATGTGTATGTATATATATGTATTGTGTATATATGTGTGTATGTGAGTGAATGGATCTTTCTTTGTCTGTTTCTTGGCGCTTCCTTGCTAACGTTGGAAACAGCGATCAAGTGTAATAAGTATTAATAAATTAAAGGCATTATTTTGCCTTGGTTTTTATTTTTAACTTCTGCTTCAGTGTAAGTTATGATGATGATCATACAGAATCCAGTATTTTGTACATATGAATTATTTACATCTCAGTTTATTGAAAAATTAAACTTACTATCCTTAATCTAAAACCTAATACCTTTTTTTAAATATTGAATCTTTCACATCATTCAAATGCAGTGTAGATCTGGGAGGCTTTGGCCATTAGACATCTACAGTCATACACCATTTGTGTGTAGCAACCATTGCAGCTGAGCTGGTTGATAGAAGTAGGTGTTCCCATCTCATTACCAAATTTTATCTGTTAGGTATCATATTCAGTATTCATCGATGCCCTCAGACTTACTCCCACTCTCAGACACTTATACAATGGCTTCAATTTTTGAATTGGTTGCATCTTTCTTCCTCTTGCTTTTCATGATTTCAGTGGGAAAAATGAAACTTTCTTGAACTCATAAGCATGAGTGTGAAAAAAAAGAATTAGCAGTGTATTCTCTAACCTGACTTATATTAGCATAAAAGGGGAAATAAGTATAATAGTTACATACTTGATATGTAGTTGACTAGCATGTGAATTATATGACAATCAAACAGGGGAGTGTTAAATGGTGAGTCACTCAGAATAATCAGTCAGGTGATTGAATATAAACACCATATTCCATGCTATTGAAAGAAGACAGGCCTTTAGAACTTATTGCTTCTTTGTGCTTACATGAAGATATAAACATGCTTATGTATAACATCTGTAACTTGCCTACAGATAAACATCAATGCTTGCATGTAGCATACACAGACTTTGAATGAAGAAATAAGTGCAGATACTGTATACAGACTTATATAGGCATTTTACATACTTATTACAACACTTTTGGCAAATAAAAGAGTGTCAGTAATATCATGATAAAAACACAAAAGTTAAAGAGCCCTGAGATTTAAATGGTGACTTGGTCACTGTGTAATCAGTCAGCTGATTGAATATAGAATAACACTACAGACTGCACTGCACTGCATCTTTTCAGAACTTATGGTTTAGATACTCTCATACGAGAATACAAAACATGTATGTGAATATCCAGATTAATATGATATCCATAAGATGCCTACATTAGGCAGGAACATTAGGTAGAAGTATTCAATTGAAACATTTGGTAGGAGCCTCTGAAAACACTGCCAGAGTTGCTCCTTCCAGTGGCCTGATAAGGGTGAGGCACTTGAGGCTAAGAAGCAGCACTGGATTTTGCTGGAGTTCCCGAAGGGAAATCATTGTCTTCCACCATAGCATCTTTGTGATCTATGTGGTAAAGGGAAAGAAAAGTCCACAATTGCATTCTTGTGATTTATGCGGTAAAGGGAAATTTAAGTCCACCTTAGCATCCATGTGATTTATGTGGTAAAGGGAAATAAAAGTCACATGCATAAATGCAATTTATGCAGCAAAAGGGTGAAGGAAGACTAACCAGGATAACCTATAAGGTCTTGAACTTTGCTAGGTACTTTATTTACGGTACATGAGCTTGACTTGGAATATTATTTATGGTACATGAGCATGGCTAGAAAGATTATTCGTGTTACATGACCTTGTCTAGGAACATTAAGAAATCTGAGTAAATAGTGTTCAAATGAAGTTTTAAGTAGAAGTTGTAAAGATCAGTTAGGGTATGGTGAATTTGTATGGGCATATGGAGAGGTTGAATAAGGAAAGACACACAAAGAGGACCTATTTATAAAAAGCAGAGGAAGCATCAGGAAAGGGGAGGTGGAAAGATGATGTAAAGGTTATTAGGATATCAGGGCCTGAACATTTGGAAGCAGTGAAATGATATCGTATATATGTTTGGGGTGGTTGGGCATTTGTTAACTCTGGGTTTGTTGTGAAATACTTTACATGACATACAATTTGATGAATAGAAATGAGGCTGTTATCCATGTTTTCCAAACATTTGCTTTGTGCAGGTGGTAAAGGCTGTTAGAGAGAGAGAAATAGTCAAAACGGCATACCCATGAGATGCTAGTGGCCACACAGTAATCATGTGACACAGCAGATTGCCAAGTATTACTTGGTTTACTTAGAGGTGGGGGCACACAAGCAGCCAGCTCTCAGGAGCAAAAACCGAAGTAATATCCATGGAAGAGGGAAAGTAAACCAACACTGCAATGTAGGGCAAATGGGTCAAGTTTTGAAGTAAGCTTGGGAAAGGTTATAAGTCAAACCACTTTCGACTCAATTTTTTCAAGTAAGGATGCAGGGCTAGAACCACCTCAGATATGAGAGCAGTACTACATACAAGGACAGCTCATTCCTTTGTATGAATAGAGCAAATGTTCAGAAGAAAAGAAATTTCTACATCCAAACAAGACTCAGTTTCTTAAGAGGCAGACTTAGCTATTTCTATAATATGGGGTTTCTAAGAAAGAATGGATGTCAAGTATGTTCGTTAAGTCAAAAGGTGAAATTACAGAACCGTGAAAGGAGAGAGGAAAGTTATGTGGAATTTTCTTGGAGGCATTAACCTTAACCAGATTTCATCTCCCTAATTGAAATACATATGTATGTGTGTTTTTATGTATATATTAATCTGTCCATCAAATTTATGTATGCTTTCTGAATATGTATGTATCTATCAGTCTGTCTATCCCTCTGTCTATATATTATCTTTCAGTAAATGGGATAAATCATTACTACTTCACATTCTCGAGCATGAAACATGGACTTTAACACTAATAAAAACATGTCTTGAATTTTCTGTTTATGCTCGAATGAGTCATCAGTCGAAACTAAAGTTTCTGTTTTTGCCACTTACACAAAATGCTTCCATTGCATCTGATTCTGAATATTCCTCCAAATATCTTTGTCTGAAATTCCTCAGCCCTAGTGAGTTCTTTCTATATCTCATCATCTCTCCCATGGTTTGCATGTCCTCCTTGTGCCCTCTACTGTACTGCAGTGTACTGTCATCTTCTGTATGTTCTGCATTTCGATAACATGCTAAAAGACTTTCATGTGTGCACTTTTCTGATGACTTATTCACACCACTTAATCTTGTCACATAATTATTCATCCTTTTTGTCCTCCAGTTTCGTACTGTATTGTGCAAGGTATCAGTTTTTCTGTTCTTGATCTTTTTTATCAGTTATGATCTATGTACATTCCATTCCAGAGCATATATCAGTTTTGGGATGAGTGCCCCTTCATGCAAGCAGCTTTTACTCACAACACATGAAATGTTTTACACCCGTTAGAGCTTTCAGTTTTTCCCTAATTTTTGTCCATTGTGTAACTACTTTTGACCTAGTTTTCCCACTATATCCCTACTAAATTTCACTCCCAAATATTTAATCTCATCCACAACCTCCAGATTGTCGATATGCAGACTGATCTCATAATCAGACCTTTGTTTTTCAAAAACTAGCATCTTTTCGTATTTACATTCACTTAAGCATCCTTTCCATACATACATCATTGAACCAGCCTGCAGTTCTTTCTAAACTCTTCCTTTTACTTTGCTAACAACATAGCATCATCTGCTTACAACATCTGTGGCAACTTCAATTCTGTTTCCTATGACTAAATATCTCACTTTTTATTCCCCTACCTTGCTCTCATCTCATGACAAGTCCCATCACACAGTTATGATGCACTCCCACATTTGTCTCAGACCACTGACTCTTTAGCTCCAAGTTTAAAAAGTATAGTTTCATGTCTAATTTCTTTCATTTTTCCTCAGATATTACACCTACTGAGGGTTTGGACAAGCATATGATTTAAAGAGATTCTGTAGGCTACATAGAGGATAATTTCGTGTTCAGCATCTGACCATCTACAACTATCTACAACTTAGTTTATTATACACATAGGTATTATTTATATAATGTATTGTTTAATTTAGTTTGAAATTAGTGTGTGTTGTTAAGAGTACAAAATAGATCTTTGTACCACGTACCAGTCTTGAGATTTTGATATCAATGTAAATATACGAAAAAAAAAAATGTTATTGGAAAGGAATAGGATGATGGTGAGGCTACCAATAAGAGGTACTGTGATACAGAAGAAATGCTCTGCACTTGCTACCCATGAGACATGGACTCAATTTAGCAGTCATGCAGACTTATAGTCACTTTGGTGTGCATAGAGCTGGTCTGTATGGTCCTGGAAAGTATCCTTCTTGCTGGAAGGATGCCGCCCCACAAAAGTGGGAAATTATATATATATATATATATTTATTTATTATACTTGATCGCTGTTTCCCGCGTCAGCGAGGTAGCACCAGGAAACAGACGAAGAAAAACCCATC
>JAYMFT010080186.1:0-14314 GCA_038088735.1 Panulirus argus | reverse complement strand
TCAAAAATTTGTAAATACTTTCCCTGTCTGTTTTTCCCAATTTCTCAACTTTCTCTATATTTCAATTAGGGCCCGGCCTTGATGTGGACTTTTGTCCGTGACTGGGGCCTTCAAAAAAAAAAAGAAAAAAAAAAGGTAAGCATACATATGCTTTTTTCATCATTTAAAGACCTTTTTCATTGAAATTATTAGCTTGTAGATTAGTGCGTTTTCCAAGTCTCTTTTCTGAAAAGCTTGAACTACATCTACTCTTCAACTCCTTTGACACTACAACCTCTTCCAACAATTTTTTGACCAACATTTCCAATGGCCTGTCAAATGTTTCTTCATGCTCCTTGAACACACGTGGAAACACTTCGTTGAGTCCATTTTCCATATGGAGACCAAGAACTTTCAATAGCCTTGCAATATCTTTTCTAAGAAGTTGTGTCTTTTAAGACATCCCTGTCTCATCTTACTAGTGTTGAAGTTGTAGTGTCCTCACCACTAAACTGTTCTAATTTATCATTCTTTTCTGCAGACTTTATTATATCACCATCATTGACTGTTCTTTCAGAATCCCTTAACCTGATTAACTGCTTTTTTACTGACAGTTTACCCCAGAAAAAATTAATAAAATAATTTAAGATTGCTGCCTGCCTTGTCCACAATATTTATGTATGTATATAAATATTTTTTTGTCTCTCCTTATCTCATTTCTCACCCTCTTATACCTTTCAAATACTGACTAGCAGTTGTTCATCTTCTTTAAAGCACATACTTAAGCTTTTTTGCTTTTTGACATCTTATTAAATCAAATTTAATCTTTCTCTCTCTTCACTGCTAAAGGTACCTTTATACTAACCCTCCCATTACAGACTTCACAGAACCTTCCAATTCGTTGTTTTATAATCTGGCTGTGGAACTCCATTTTCCAATTTATGGTTTCAGAGACACTGTTTAGCTCCCTCTAGTGTCTACAGTTGTATAGTTCTCACATGCCTGCATCCCACCTTCTGCATGCTACACACCTTTTGCACATGTATGCATTGCTTCCATAAACAAGTCTGCTTACCCAAGATGGGTCATTCAAGCCAAATTAACCACTGACAGGGGGATATATCCCCTTTTCTATCATTACGAAACATGCTTCCTTAATGATAAGGATACCGGTATACTTATCCAAGGCTCCTCTTAAAGTATACATGATTACTACCCATCTCACAACCCTTATTTCAACACTGTTCAGCACAGCAACTCAATATCTAGATTATAATCATACATTAGGTAAGTAATTGTGTATTCAGAATCAGCTTGTGGAATAACTTTATGTAAATAGACTGACCAAATGAAAAGGATCATTTGTGATTATACTCTCTATCACAGAAATGGGCTCCCTGTATAGAATATCACCCTCATCTTTTTTTCATGAATATTACTCCTGAAATTTCAAGCATATTGTTTTGTAATTTTATTTCAGCATTCCAACACTACAGTCAACTTCATTATAAGGAAAGCAAAGATCAGGTTTTCTCAAAACACACCTAATTCTATAAAGATCACTGTGAAATTAGAGAATTTTAATTTAAAAGGTGCTCAGTACTTTTAGCTATTTATTTTATGACCCTGTGATATATCAGAAAAATTCTGTTAAACCATCTTGCAAAAGAACTTTGCTGTGATTACTAACCAAGGTACTAGCACTTAAACCAATGAATTAAATTTCCATGGCAATATATTTACCCTTTAAGGACTGCAGCTGTACAAATATGGTTTAAGGGGGTAGGACCCTATACATCCTGTATTTGACTGAATGTCCTCTTTCCACCCTCATTTAAATTGGAAGGTATGCTTTACAGGTATATATTGATGTTTTGGGTCACAAGCAACTCTATTCAGCTCTGAAAAAAATCCCAGTTTCAATTACCTATATAACACATTGTCTTACCTTGTAGGGACCCTAGTCATACTAGCACAACGTGTCTTTTCCTGCCATCATTTAACCCCTTAATATCCCACTAAATTATCCTTTCCATCTCAAAATTCACATATCTTCTGGTTTAAAACCTGTATTTAACATAGCAGCTTCAGTGAAAAAATAATAGACGTAATTTTTGTCCACTACTTTCACTGTGATAATGTGTAAAAGTTTTGCAGAGGTTCAGCACAATGCATTAGAAACTGTGAGAGTAAGGCCTGTCTCAAGTTAGTTGCCACTGTGCATGTATTATCTTTGGTTTTACCTGTGCCAAAATGTCAAGTATTGATTATTATCATTGTTTTATCTTGTATAACAGATCTTTTCTTATTTTAATCAGTCATTTATTGATAATTGTTCATAACAGTAGAACTATAAAAGTCTGTATGATTACCAGTCACACCAGTAAAATGCAGTGTTGTCATGGTCAGGCAGGTGCTGGCAATACTGCCTTCACTTTTGCTAGAAAAGCTTTTCCTGCCTCATCTTGGTCAACTTTTGATGCTGAAAGAGATGGTGTTCACAATATCACTCTCTACACATGATCCAAACTCAGATCATTATCATCAGATAATTCAGGATCATCTCAGTTTCTGTTTAGGAAACTCATGTACATGTGCTCTCATTGGCATAGCTGGAGGATGATTGACTATGGGGAGAAATTATCATGCACTGCCACCTCAGCACTATCCAGGCTCAGTCCACTACCTTGAAATTGAGGAGCAAAACTCGATGTATAAATATCTATGTAGAGGCATCATCCAGCTTGGGTAAATTTCTGTCTGGAGGTGTTAAGGGGTTAAATTGGAAGGCACACTTTATCAGTATGTAGAGTTGCCTTGGCAAGCAACTACAATTAGCACCGCGAAAGATTGCTAGTGTTTCATTTACACAACACCTAACACTGATTAGTGACTAATTAGAATAGTCTTTAGGGCAATAATTACGGTGATAATGATTTGGTGAATGTTGAATTGTTAGTAACAGGAAAAGTTCTTGGCAATTCAGTAATCCTCTGGTGGTGACAGAGAAGACAAAGATGGATAAGTTAGCAAAATTCAATAAATATGTGAGAAGCCATGTATGTGCTGCACACTAAAGTTAAATGGCTGTAAAGCAGCAGATATGTATGATTGACCAGATTTTTCCTTTTTCTTAAACTTTTCTTGATTTTTCTTATTAAGTGATGAGAATTAAGTGATTTCTTAATGTTTTGATAAACATTCATTCTGGCTTTTGTTAGATTTTCAGGCCTCAGTCCTTTAAGGCTTTAAGTGATTTTCTTGTGGAAAATTTTGCTTCAGAAAAGGTCTAAAAATCCTTGTAGATGTTTTTATGTGTCTTCCTTCATACAAAATAAATCTCAGGTTGTATTAGTGTTTGTTAGTGGCTGTCACATATGGAGGAAATATTAAGAATCTTATCATATCTCCATCTTGAGACAAAGTTTCTCCTTGTAACTGAATTTTAATTCAAATGAAAAAAATCCACACTAAGCATAAGTGTCTGTTAGGAACTGTCTTACCAAAACAAAATGATATGGTTACTGTTTAAAGCTCTTCTGTGTAGGACGGTTTTTCCTACTACAGTTATGCAGTATGAGAATTCTTGAGGTCATTCACTCTGCTCATCAATTTTTTCCCTCATATAATGGAAGCAACAAATGATACACATGTCTGGTAAGGGCTGTTGCTTAAGCATATTTGGTACTGGAAAATAATTGCATCAACTGAAGCTTATATTCACATAATACAAGATATATCTGAACATAAGGTAGACATATTAGGTAAAAGTAGTCATAGGATCATTAGTTAGGAGCCTCTGGAAACATTGCACTAAAGTTGCCCTGTTAAGGGTGAGGCACTAAAGGCTTGGAAGTGGCAATCAAGGTTCACCAGTTATAGGCACTTTTGCCATGGCTACCCCCTTGAGAGTGTTTGTGAAGGGAATAGGCATCAGAGATATAGATAAAGAGATAGAGTGAGCATCAGAGGATGTCTGCCTTGGTATAGGTTAATCAGAACATGGGAGAGTTGATTTTGTCCAGGTTAGTTTCGGTCTGAAAAGATGGTTGCCTCTATCCAAGATTCTATTATACTTGAGAATAATGCCATCTCTGTCTAGGTGAAACTGAACATAACATAATTACCTCTGTACAAGTTAGATTGTCTATGGAAAGATAATTGCTTCTATCCAGATTAGACTACACATGATAGAATTGAACATGAAAACATGGTTTACTTTGTACAGTTTAGGCTGAACATGAAGGATGGTTGTCTTTGTCCAGATTAGACTGAACATTTGATCATACATGACTGAACATGAAAAGATGGTTGTCTCTGTACAGGTTTGGCTAAGTAGGAGCAGATGGTTGTCTCTGTACAAGTCAAACTGATTATATGATGGATGCCCTATATATACAAGTTATGCTGAACAAGAGATCAGATTTGCCTTGTATAGGTTTGACTGAAAATGAAATGTTTGCCTCTGTTCAGGTTAGAGTGAACAAGAGATGGTTGCTTATATACAAGTTACACTACACATTAAAACATAGTTGCCTTTACAAGTTAGAATGACCTAGAGATAACACTGATCATGAAAGATGGTTGCTTTTGTAGGATTACATCGAACATGAAAACAAAGTTGCCTCTGTAAAGTATGACTGAACATGCAAAGATAGTTGCATTTGCTTATATTATAGTGAAGATGAAAAGATGATTGCTTCTGAATGTATTACGGGTTTGAGAACATAGCTGCCTCCAAACAGGTTACACTTAACATGAAAAAATTGTTCCCTCCACCCAGTTATAATGATGGTTGCCTCGATTCAGTTTATATTTAATATAAGATGGTTCCTTATGTACATATTACACTGAACATAAGAACATGGTTGTCTCTATATATACATTATATTGAATATTTTAAGAATGAAAGTTTAGCATGTTTGATGTTTTGAGAATTTGGTTGATTCTATACAAGTCAAACTGAACATGACATGCAGACTGTAGTGTTTAAAGTTGTTAGACTGTTTTTGCAAGAAAACTGAATATTAGATAGTTCCCCTGGATAGGTTTATCTGAATGTAAAAATATTTCAGTATATTTACATTATTATTCAAGATGAGGCAATCTACATTTGTAAATGCTGCAGAGTAACATATCTACCTTAGGGAGTTAGGTATCATTGCCCTTTGCTCCAGGCCTTCAGGGTTGGAAATGAAGACCCCCAGTTTTGCAAAATTTGTAGCTGCAACTTTTGTTCCCTTAATTCTCTTAACTCCCAGGAAAATTATCAGGTACATTATCTACTGAACCAGTACTAATGAAAGCTTAAATCAAAAGCTAATTTATTTTTCTAGCCATAATACTCAAAGATTATGCATTTAAATGCTGAAAAATAGTGATGAATACAAATCTCAATATTTATTCAAGTCATACATCAAAAGCATCCTGCAGTGCTTAAAATAGAGTGAAAATATGTTTAAAATGTTAGAGAGATCCTTCAATTTGTATAAAAGCAAAATCTAAATCAATTTATTCTTTAGATAATCGATATCAGGTGCAGCAGGAAACCATTCTGGCCATACTTGTAAATATAAATATTTAGAATCAAATTATAAAGACTGGCTGTTAAACAGAAGAATCTTTGAACACCATAATGAGAGAAAATTAATCATTTGACCTTAAAATATAAATTACTACATGGAGGAGTCTCTTGAAGTGCTTCTGATATATGTTTAAGATCTACAATAAGGGTTCCAGCCCAGTGACCATTCAGCAATCAATAGCCATTAAATCTAATGACAGATACATGGGGGGTGTTTTTGATACATGGGGGGGTGTTTTTGAGATTTAAAGTTATTTTCTTGTACCTTTAATCACCATTTGGTAAGCTGCCTCTTATAAGTTAATGAAAGAATTTTAAGACTGATGTGGTTTAAAAAGGATATTGAAATTTCAACCGTGGATATTAGCTAGGATCAGTTGAAAAGAAAGGAAGACCTTTTGGCTGGTGACTACTTTGATCAAGTCCAAACAGGTATTTTTTATCATCTGTGGACAAAGTCTAGTCATTTTCAAGCTGGTTATCAGTTTCTTAACTTTGACCTATTGAATTAAACATTCATGATTTTAGTACAGTTAGGGTAGGGTGTGTGAAATAAATTTTGCAATCACACAAGTAATTGAGAACAATTTAGAGAAAGAGAAGAAAATGTTTATAGCAGTTATGGATTTAGAAAACACATCTGATAAAGTGAATAGGACAGACCTCGGGTATTCTAATTCCATATTTGGGTGCATGAATGACAGCTGAATGCTTATAAGAGCTTTTATGATGGATACACTGCATATAAGTAGGTGGTGATGTAAGTGAGTGATCCAAAATAAATGTAAACATATTTAACCCCATCAACAGGCACATGAATTCATTGATGCTTTTGAAAATTTGGTGTTTTTCAAGCAAAGGGAAAACTATGTCTCATGAAATGAAAAAAAGCATCATATAAGAATAAGAAAACAAGAGAGACACTAGTGAAAAAGACCTCAACTTTTCTCTGTAAGAACACAACCTTCTGGTGGGAGCATTTTCCTGAGATAGCCCTAGGGGCTACTTAGCCTGGTGTTGTATCTCAACTCTCACCACATTTATATTGTGTTTTCATGTACTTGCTTTTTGTTGTCATTGTCAAATAGATTTTCATCATCATATAGATCATAATCTATGTTGCCAACCTCCTTATTGCTCTGGAGCAAATACTGCTCAGTGTCACCTACACTTTTAGCAGTCTACTGTAACATCCTCTGCATGCAATGGCTGAAGGGTAACTGAATAATTCATGTGTAATTGCTGTATGAGGAGGCATTAGGTATCTCATGTCACCACCATAGATTAGCTGAATTTTGATTGTTAGTGAAAAAGCATGGATTGTAGATCTTTGTGAGGTATCCTTTACCAGGTAACATAGATCAATGTGAGTTCTGGTTAAAAAGTAGAAGTTGTATGAGGTCACCATGGTTATTTAATGTTTGTATGGTTGGAGCATTACAAAGATGAGAACAAGATGCCTTGATATATATGCAACTCAATCATAGTGAAACAATGAAAGTTGACACAGCTATTATATGCTGATGAGACTATGCTCTTCACTGAATCAGAGGAAGATGTGTTTAAAGTGGTGGTTCATTTCATTGATTTGTTAAAAAAAAAGTATGCTACAGGTACATGCAAGTAAAAGTATTTGTATACGTTCTGAAAGGGATGGGAGATTACAGTGTAATATGAGTCTGTATAGTGAAGAACTGGAAGTTTTTGGGAGAGTTTAGATATTTGGAGGTTATATTCAGCAAGGATAGTACCCAGGATACCTGACTTTTAGAGAAGAGCCTTACAATGGAGACAAACTGAAGGTGAACTGAAAGCTCATCTTAGTGGGCTTTATGGATGTGCATCCCAGATAAGATGAATAAAGATGGATAACTTGCATAATATAGATGGAATTAGGGTACACAATAAAGTATTAAGATATGTTAAGGGTCAAAGGTATGAAGAAAAATTAGAAAGGCACATGGATGAAAGATTTTTAGGGTAGGTGGTTACAAGGAATGTATAATAGAGGGTAGGTTGCTTAAGAAGATACATATTGTATAGTTGAAGGCATAAGGAACAGACGAATGAATGCTAAGATTTAATCAGTTACAGCCAAGAATATTACAAATGAGGATGTTAGATGAATAATTTAGGATCAGAGACAATGAAAGCATATTGTGTATAGAGCTGGTGTGAATGGAGACCTCACTCTCATTTGAATCAATTTGGCAAGCAAGGAGAAAAAGTAAAATGCATTATTGTGTGAAGTTCACACTTCACCTTAACATGCTGGGCATGATTAAAGGATGTGTATGAGTGATCTGATAGACTGTATATTTGGAGACATTCAATGGAATTGGGAAAGAATGTAATGGTGACAGATGGGTAAACAGATCAATAGGTTATATAAGGTTAAGCTGGGTTGGATTAGGTAATCTTTTTAGTTTCCACTTTCAAAAACATGTAAAACTTTAAACATTTTAAGCTACAGTGATGTGAAGACTGATTACATTCTATATTTACCTGTTATATCAAACAACTGAAGGGTGTTTCTGGCAAATGAATGGTGTAATGACATAAAGAATATCATATGACTCGTAGGAATGACATGGCAATAACTAACTAATGACCAGCTATCCTGCCTTAATCAAGGCAGACAAGATAATCCCCTCCACCATGTATGAGGGAGAACTGAGAGATTGGTCAGATGCAAATGAGCCTTTTAAACCGTTTTGTGTAGATGGAAATAATACTGTATATTAATACTGTAGTCCAGGTTGCTATGACAATGTGCAGTTAACTGATTTGGTGGCATTCATTCTCAGGTTTTTCAAAGTGAATAATGACTTTCTGCATAATATGAATAACTGGAAACTCAGTCTAGACAAACATCTCATAGACAACAACTGCACCCTTCTAAGTACATTGTGTTAGTTACCACTGTTCCACAAATATTAATCTGTATTTAACATTTAGTGGAGTACAGGGTAAATTCTAGGGAAAGTTTCTTTTTTTACTTTTTCCACTCCTGTTGATTTGGTGAGACTGAGTGACCTCTTTTAGTTTTGTGATAAAGTGAAATGGTGGACAATTCTCCAAGAATTTTG
Source organism: Panulirus argus (assembly GCA_038088735.1). Classification (NCBI taxonomy): domain Eukaryota; kingdom Metazoa; phylum Arthropoda; class Malacostraca; order Decapoda; family Palinuridae; genus Panulirus; species Panulirus argus. The sequence continues at coordinate 5,662 of JAYMFT010080186.1, read as the reverse complement.
AAATTAGTTTAATTCTATATCATATATCTCTATCCTGGAAACTACAGGATCCAGAATTACCCATAGAAGCTCTATGAGCTGAGGATGTTTATCAAACTTTTTCAAAGCTAGAGATTAGATTCTGTTAACCTTTAAACAAATGTTTCCCCATGACACTAAATAATGCCAAAGGGCTGATTTTTTTTTCTTTATAATTAATCATAACATCACTTAAATCGACCAAACATAACATTTCATAAGTACAGTATGTCATGAATGTCAACATACCATATCAGTTTTTGACAATAAATAACTTCTAAATGGCCAGTCCTAGAATGTACACTGCTTGTTATTGCTGTTGGTAGTGTAGGTAGATTATTTTAGAAAGTGATTTCATGGGAAAAACTTGGGGTATGAAAATATGTCCAACAGTTACATCCTGTGAGATTCAAGTATGATTATAAAGCCAGGCAGAAGTGGGAGTTGTGGTTTGAGAAGAACTGGTCTTTCAGTTGTTTTATAGTGAGAGACTGAGTGGACTTTTCTCACTTGGCTGAATGTCACCCATAATAGTTCTCCACATATTTTACTTTTAGGCTTGAACTTTAAGACTCAGATATTTATATACTTCAACATTTAAGTTTAAAAAGTATATAAAACATGAAGCTTAAGTATAACATATGCAGTATCAGTATCCAAAAATTATATGAATAAACCATATAGAAAAACCCTATGGTGAAAAATTTTACTTAATCATTATCTGTTATTTACAAGGTATCATGTTACAATGTCACTAGTAGTGTGTTTTATTGTAAAATGAAAACAAGTACAGTACATGTGTGAGTTACATAAACTAAGCATGTTGGTTGTTGGGTGTCAAGGTGACGATAAGATATGTCATGTCAGCAGCGATAATGCAACTAGTGCATCACTGAAGATTACAAAAAACTTTTGATGTCTGTAAGCATCAAATAAGCTAAGATTGCATGAATTTTTGTTCCTCTTAACTTTTTTGGTATTTCCTAATAAACCAATATGACTAATATAATTTTTTGAATTTCTTGATATACCCCATACTGGGGCATCTCTCAATTTTCAGATGATAGAAGTTTAAGGGTTGAAAGGGGGAAGTTTGTAAGAGCAATTTTGAATGTGAAGGTAATTTTGATGGGTGGTTTTGCAGTGGTGGCTCAACTTTGGAGTGCAGCTTAGAATAGGAGTCAAAGCCTTTTTTGCATGAATATATCCAGATCTTACCCTGCGGCCCAGAATGAGAGTGTCTTATATTCAAGTAAATATGCTTTGCCAGTTATGTAACTCCAAGACCCTTTTTATGGGGCTCCTTCAACATTGAATCTGCACTCCATGTGGGAGTAGGGTTATGCAAACTCCCTCTTGGGTGGGAAGGTATATGTCTGTGTTTTATATAGAAAAATACTTTTGAAAAATTCCCACTAAAGATAGTGTCAAAAGAATTATAACCCAGAGTTGAACCAATGAAAATGTTTGATTTTCAATTTGTATATAACAGACAAGAAGAGCTGTGGGGAATCAAAATGTAACCTGTGACATGCTGTTAACATCCTTCCTAAAGCCAGGAAAATTTATCATTTAATCACATTTGAGAGATATATGATTTTATAGAGAGAAATCAGAGTTCAACAATTTTCATACACCACTCTGATATTGCACCTTTAGCAGTGATCAGTTTATCTGTGTATCTACGAATGAAATTCTTATGAAAAAGATCTTTAGCCTTTCTGTACAAAGCTGGAGCAAGAAGGCAGCAAAGTCTGTCCTGTGATGTATAGTATGAGGGTCTGTACATGTTAATGATGTTGTAACGTCATTTATATTCTACTATATTCTTTAACAGTCAAGTAAAAAAGGAAGGCTGCTTCTAACAAAACTCTACAATACTGGAAAATGGTGAACTTGTAAGTTTAGTCCTAGCCACTCTGCAACATGTTGCATGATATAGCAACCATGTGTACTGAAAAAAGTTGCTTTTGTGTGGTTGCTTAAAAAAAAAAAATTGTTTTCCTGTGAAGTGAGGTAAAGCACATTCCAGTTATTTGAGTCTGTTTCATGAAAACTTGCCTCAAAATAACATAAAATGATAAACATGCAAATTAAAGCATTACCATTATTAATTATGCTGCATAATACAGGTGCAAATTTATTATAAAAATTTTCCTTTATGACATTTTAGAAAATTTGCATTTGTTATGTCAATTAAAGCATATTAGTTTTATAAGAGTCTTTTACAAGAAAATATTGCCTCCAAATATATTGAAAGCTTCTTCAGTTTCAACATGATGCTCATGGACCAGGTAATGAAATCCTGTGGAAAAAAAATGTGGGAAATCACAAAAATGCTTCTCTAAAACATTAATATCCAACAAATCTACTAAAGTATTGTAATCTTTCTTCTGAGTAACTGATCATGTCATGTACTATTGTGTAATTATGATTTGCACAAGATGTTTGAATTAATGTCTGCCCAGGACATAAAATCATGAAAATTATGACTGAAAAGCAATGCCATGAATTTTTAGAAAATTTTCAGGTAAATTTGACTATCAATGTCATATATTCAACAAAGATGCATGCTTATTTCATATCATGGATCTAAAGTTAAAAGTAAAAATTATAACTGATCTCCAAAGATATTCCAGGGATACCTTTAAGATATTCCACAAGTGATTCATAAGTTACATAGGAGCATTTCACAAAAAGAATCTTAAGAGGTCTTGCTGTAACATTGAAATGAACTTAACTCTGCAGTGATATAATACTGTGATTGAAATTCTAATGTGGTGTGTGCACATGTTCTGAAAGATAATGTGTAGCTATAATCACAAAATCTAAGCTAATACATATTACAATGTGCAACATGAAGCAGGGTAAAAAAATAATGTCTGTTTCCATTACTTGCTTTCATCATGTGCATTCAGTAATGTCAAAATCTGTCATCCTCCTTACTCACTTCACTCTTGGAGACATATAGCAACTTCTGAGCCTTATGGTATATGCACTCTTTGGGCTTTCCTATGTATAACTTTCTAAACATTTTCTGTGCATCCATGTCAGTTTACTACTTATATATATGTAATGTCAGAAAAATGAACTTGACTGCACTGCAAACAGATACATGCCATACAATTACCGCATCACAGAAGGTGGCACAACAGATCTTTCAGCATGTCTTACAAGAAATACCGACATATCCAGTTACATATGAACAATATTGCATACATTCATGTCATTCTTACAAACAATCATATCTCCCTAATCACATCACACTTTAAACTCTAACAACACATACAAGGCTTTAGCAATTTTGAACACTCAATGCATACTTGATCGTGGTGTACATCAAAATTCTCACAAGACATCTGCTTCCATTATACTCTCATCTTCTTCCACATCTCTGTTGAGGTAACCACCCACTAGTGAATCGAGCCGTTGAGCTGGAATGCCCCTTGGGTCTGCTACTTTAGCCACCAGGTCACTTTCTTCCAGCATATGTCCTGCTTGAATTTGACGTGCAGCAACCAGTGTCTTCCCTAGCTGGAGAACCACCAAAGCTTATTTGAATCTTTTAGATTGCATCAGTTTTCTAATTGTAAATTAAATGGGCAATAAGTCCATGTAATTGGGGAATCAAAGGCAGTTGGCCATAATGCCAGCCAATTACTTGCATACTGGAAGGGGACTTTGGTTTGTGGATTACACTTCATCTGTTTTTGCCTTTCTCTGTTCACTTTTTTGAAGATTTATGCTTCAGTACTTACCTTACTGACTGATGAAAAGTTAGCACATACATTTTCATTTAAACACCAAAAGGAATGGTTGAGAATAATTCTGCATGGATTGTCAAATCTGATACATGTAGTTTAGTGAGCAAGAAATCTATATCTAAGTCTCTATCTGGATTATTATGGGTATTTCTATGTGTCAAATACTCTAAAACAGAAAGTACAGAATCTGTGTTAATTAACAATCCCTTCATGTCATTGATAAAAAATTGAAATATATTCAGCATGGCAAAAAATGTTCTAGAAAGCTGTACAGCCTGATAGTTGGATGGACAAAGGATGCTGCACTAACTTTTTGCATTTCCTTGAAAATGCAAATATGAGAGAAGTAACAAAGCACCTAATAGGACTGCAGAAGCTTCTACTTATTGCTTTCTAGCAACATCAGATCTAAGGCTAATTCTTCAAAAGGAGAGGACTGGCAGGATGTTATTTATTACTAAGGCCCCTGATTTGTAGTTTAACATGTCACCCTCTTCTAGTAAGGCATGGCTTGAACAGTTGTTTGTTTCAACAAAGGAATGAAATTTACTCTAAAGTAGACTTTAAATTCAATAATATGACTATACTGTAATCTCTACATGCATTCACCTTTCACTTTACGTCAATTAGTCCTTTAGTAAGTCTGTTGTACAATATGAAATATATTGCTTATACTCAAACTTAAAAACAATATGAAAAGAAGAATATTACTAACTGATTCATAAACAGGTAAACACTGTGGATATGAATAAATTAATGCTTTTACCAATGCAGAACCATATTGATATCTAGCTCCTGTGAATTCAGAAGTGAATATAGATTTTCTAACAGTAATTAAAGTTGATTCTGCTCTGTGACAAAAATTAGGTAACAACATACCATTGGCAAGTTAGGTTAATGTTAAGAAACATTGAGAGATGAATAATATGACATCAGGGTTGAGTAACAATGAGAAACATTAAGATGAACAATACTGATGGGAAATACTGAGTATAACACATTAGTGAGAAATCATTGGTAACAGGACATTAAAAAAAATCTTTAGGATCAAGGACCACTCAAAGCATGACATATTTATTGAGACAGCTAACCTTCATATGGCAAGCTTCTTCACATGGTTGGAAAGCTTTAAGGGGACTTCCAAGTGCAGCTTCCACAGTTCTGATGGCCTTAACTAGTTCTCTTAATTCATGAGGTTCCAGTGAGCAGGAATGGTCACTTCCTTTCCAATTCCTGTTCAGAGTCAGGTGACGCTCCACTACCTGTGACACAGAAACCTTTTGATAACCCTTTTCAGTCATTAGTAATACAAAGAATGAGGTGTGAAGTGTCCTTCTCTTCAAGGCCCCTTAAGGGCAACATGATAACATCATCTTCATGATCCTAAAAAAGCAATGGTAGCCACAACTTCATGATCCTTAGAGGCAAAAGTGTTAGCCATAGCTCCATGATCCTGGGTGAGTAAGATGGTGACAACAGCTTCTCGATTAGGGAGACAAAACAGTGGCCACAACTTCCTGATCCCTTGTAGGCAATATGTTGGCCTCATTTTCATATATAATGGCCAATCTATAACCCATTTGAAAAATATGATGGCCAGATCATGATTGCATGTGTCCAATTGAGCAAGAGGCTCGGTGTCAAAAACAGATGAAGAAAGGCCACATTCACTTGCATCCATTCTTTAACTGTCACAGACAGACAGACAGAGAGAGAGAGAGAGAGAGGACTGGAAATCCTCCCTCCAGTTTCTGCTTTTTCAAAAAAAGGAACAGAGAAGGGGCCAAGTGAGGTTTTTCCCTCTAAGGCTCAGTCCTCTGTTCTTAACGCTACCTCATTAACGCTGGAAAAGGCGAATACGTATTTAATATATATATATA
>JAYMFT010080185.1:0-28665 GCA_038088735.1 Panulirus argus | reverse complement strand
CACCTCTTGACTCAATGAACATACTTGGTATTACTGTAGCATCCACTCTTTCTTGGAAACCCCACATTATGGGAATAACTAAATCTGCCTCTTAAGAAACTGGGTGTCCTGTTTAGATGTTGTAACTTTTCTCTTCTGAACAGTTGCTCTGTTTATACAAGGGATTGATTCTTTGTATGGAGTACTGCCCTCACATTTGGGGTGGTTCTAGCTCTGTTTCCTTACTTGACAGAGTTCAGTCGAGAGCAGTCTGACTTATAAACTGTCCTGGGCTAACTTCTAAACTTGATCCCCTTGCCCTACACAGCAACGATGACTCACTTCCTCTCTTCTATAGGTTTTACTTTGGCTTTTGCTCCTGAGAGCTGGCTGCTTGTGTGCCCCCACCACTAGCTAGACCATACAATATTCAGCGAGCTGCTGTGTCACATGATTATTGTGTGGCCATTGGCAACTCAAGGGTGTGCCTTTTTCATAACTGCTTCTTTCCCTACACATCGAAGCTTTGTTACTCTACCTTCTCATGTCTTTCCCAATAACTCTGACCTGGCTCATTTCAAAAGACAGGTGTTTCATTTTCTCAAAAATTCATAAATACTTTCCCTGTCTTTTTTTTCCTGTTTCTTAATTCTCTCTATGTTTCAATTAGGGCCCGGCCTTGATGTGGACTTTTGTCCATGACTGGAGCCTTCAACATAAAAGAAAACTTCACAAACAATGAAAATAGCTGTGTTTCTTAAACTTTTGTTTCAAATGCTTTGTAGAGCAATGGTACATATATAGTGTATGTAATGATATGTGAGTATGCTGAAACAAAAAAACTATGGGTGACAAAGAAATTCTGAAAACATATTTGCATTCAGCATGCAAAAAAGAAAACGAAACATTTTTTCCCTGGGACAAAATCTTTGTTGACCAGTGAATATGAGATAGGATACTTGAATGTGAAAAGTGAGTAATGTGGCAGTTCAGAGTACAACTGAGGAGCATGGGGTACTTGGGTACCTAGTACTGTGAATTGAGTGACGAGGGTAACAGTTCTAGATGAAGGTGGGTCTATGGCAAGGGTTTGTGATGACACTATGGCTGTATAATTTGTTTATGGATGGGTAAGCAAATGCAGGGGTCTCTGAGGAACAGGCAGGTATACGGCCTGTAAGGGGTTAAGGGGCATGGAAGGTCAGTAGTTGTTTGCTGATGACATGGCACTGATGACTGATCTGAGTGAGAAACTGCCTTCAACATTAAGAAAAAAAACTTGCAGAGTTATATTCTAAAATAGGACTGGTGATTGGGAATGACTGGTTTAAAAAATGAACATACATAAATGTGCATGGGTAAGAAGGGAAGATAGACAGAGGGATTTCTGGATTATGTACTGACTATTTGATATGTGTGCAAAAGAAAGACTAATGGATGTGAATGTACTGAGAGGGGTAGCTGGTGAGATGTCTGATTGTTATCTGATAGAGGGAAGGAAGGAGGTTTATACAGAATTTTGGAAAAGAGGATATGAGAGAGAAGGGGATGGTGAAATTAAGTGAGTTTGGAAAAAAGACATGTGTGAAAAAATACCAGGAGAGAATGAGGTATAGTGGCAAAAGGTGAGAATAAACAAAGCTTTTGTAATGTATGAGGAATGGGAGGTATTTAGGGAAGCAGTGTTGGCATGTGCAAAGTAGTGTGTGGCATGCAGAAATTGGGAGGTAGGCAGGTGAGAATGGGTAGTGAGTAGTGTGATGATGAAGTAGAGATGCTAGTGTAAAAGAACAGAGATGTATGGGCAATACTTAAGGGGAAAGAAAACGAATGATTGGGAGATGTACAAGAGAAAGCACCAAGAGGTCAAGAAGGTGCTAGGGCTTGAAATGAATACAAATGAGATTTGGAGATAGCAAGTATTAGGAAATTTCTGGGAAAAAAAAAAGTTTCGGGAGGAGATTAACAGTGTGAGGAAAACAAGAGAACAAATGGCAACATTAGTGAAGGAGGTAAATAGGGAAGTGGTAACAGGTAGTGATGAGGTGAAGCAGACATGTTGTAAATTATTTTGAAGATTTGCTGAATGTGTTTTAGGAAAGGATGGCAGATTTAGGGTGTTTGAGTCAGGAGAATATTTGAAATGAAAGAGTTATGGCAAGTAGTTTGGTGAAGAAAAGCAAGATGACAAAAGCCTTGTGTAAGATGAAATATGGCAAGGGGATTGAAATGAATGGCACTGCTACTGAATTTCTTAAGAAAATGGGTGACTGTGATGTTGATTGGATAGTTAGGATTTTCAATGTATATATGGATCATAGTAAGGTGCCTGAGGATTGGCAGAATACATTAGTGCCAACTATAAAAGGCGGGACAAAGTGAGTGTTCATAGTATGAAGGTAAAAGTCTATTGAGCTTTCCTGGTAAGTTACATGAAAGCTGAGAGGGTGGTGGTATGCACAGTGTATCAGAATAAGAACAACAATGTGGTTTCAGAAAGGTAGAGGACGTGTGGATGAGGTGTTTGATTTGAATAATGTTCATGAGAAATATACAGAGAAACAGAAGGATTTATATGTAGCATTTATGGATCCAGAGAAAGCACATAATAGTGTTGACAGACATGCTATGCAGGTGTTATGAACATATGGTGTGGAAGGAGAGCAGTGAGGAATGTTTTCAAAAGAGTAAAGCATGTGTGTGAGTAAGCAGTGAGGAGCGTGAACAGTTCTAGATGAAGGTGGGTCAGTGGCAATGGTATGTGATGACACTATGGTTGTGCAGTTTGTTTATGGATGGGTAAGCAAATGCAGGGGTCCCTGAGGAACAGGCAGGTATACAGTCTGTAAGGGGTTAGGGGGCATGGAAAGTCAGTAGTTGTTTGCTGATGAAATGGCACTGGTGACTGATATGAGTGAGAAACTATAGAAGTTGCTGTTTGTGGTTGGGAGAGCGTGTGAAAAGAGAAGGATGAGAGTAAATGTGAATAAAAGCAAGGTTATTAGGCTTAATAGAGCAGAGAGACACGTTAGCTGGGGTTATCAAATGGAAAAATTTGGAATTTATGTGCTGTAGATACCTGGGAGTGGATATTGCAGTAAATGGAACCATGGAAGCAGAGGAGAGTCATAGGGTGGTTGAGAGAGTAAAGGTTTTGGGCCCATTTAGGAATGTGTGGAAAGAGAGCATCACTATCTGGGATGGTGGAAATGGGAATGTTTAAAGGTACACAATGATGATTGGATGCAAAGTATGGCTATGGATAAAATGTATAGAATCAGGTGGATGTGTTGGAAATGAAATGTCTGAGGACAATATATGGTAAGAGGAGGGTTGATTGAATAGGTGACAATTAGGTAAATGAAAGGTAGTAAGAAGAGTATGGTTGAAACAGCTGAAGATTATGTGCTGAAATGGTTTGGACATATGGAGAGAATGAGTGGCAAGAGGTTGACAAAAAGGATATATGTTTCTGAAGTGATGGGGACAAGAAGGGGGCGACCAAACTGGAGACAGAAGGATGGAATGAAATGGATTTTGAGTGCCTTAGGCCAGAACATACAGGAAGGTGAAAGGCATGCACAGAACAAAGTGAGTTAAAGGGATGTAGTATATAGGGGGGTGATGTGCTGTCACTGGATTGAACTAAGGCATATACAACAACCAGGTGAAACCACAGAAAGGTCTGTGAGGACTGGCTGTGGATAGGAGGGTGTGGTTTCAGTGCATTACACATGACAGCTAGAGAATGGATGTGAGTGAATGAGGCTTTTCCTTTGTTTGTTCTTGGTGCTACCCTGTTACTGTCGAAAACGGTAAATAAATATGAAAGACAAAAAAATTTCTACTGTCATTTTGACTGCTAGGCATGGTTAAACGAGGCTTTATAAGCTTAGCAGATATTTTACAAATGTATTACCTACTTTTACATTAATTTATGGTACAATTTTCCTTATACATAACCATTATCACTTTACCTAATATCATTTGAAAAATAAAATGCTCAATATCATTCTTACCATTACCATATTCTGTTAACACTACAACCACACTGGAGAACCCACCCTTTATATTGAAAGTTAACTGCAAAACGGAGCTATTACCTGGATTATACATGGAGCAGTCTTTGAGGTTTTCTAGCCCCACAGCCTGGGCTTGGCCCAAGCTGATGGGTTTGGCCTTTGGTCAACCAAGCCGTTAGAAGCCACAAGCCTATATAGACCCTAAAGCCTGGCTGGTCTGGTACACTTTGTAATCACTTGTCCAGGGAACTCTTAATTTTTTAGCTTCTTAACACCTGCAGCAGGAGGTTGATACTGGCTTCTTTAAACCTTTATCAGGTGCAACTTGAATTATACAGGTCCTACATCATCAGCTTTTCTTCCTCTTATTGGAGGTCTCTTCACCTAATGAGGAATCTAGAACCATGACTAGCTTGGAGTAAAAAATTACACACCCATCATGGTGGATAATGAAATTTCATAGGCTGAAAGGTCAGGGTGTAATTAACTATTTGTACTATACAGGGAAGGCACTTAACACTCATGGGGCCTCATCTCTTGACCACTCTCTACTATCATACAACGTCCTGGACTTATGTATGTTGTCTGTATTAACCATGTCCTCAGTCAATCTATTCAATTACTTCACCATTCTTATACAATGAAAGCATTTCTTTAAATCCTTATTCATATATATTTCTTACTTAAGTTCATGTTAAGTCCTGTTGTTGCTCTATCCCCACAACTCTTAAAGATCTGTCTACTGTTCACTTTGTTCATCACTATTCAAAACTTAAAGGTTGTTTTCAGATCACCCGAGTCTTCTCTCTTCCAAGGTGGGTAAATTTAAAGCCTTCAGCTTTTCCCTGCAGCTTGGCTTTCTTAATTCTGGTACCATCTTTGTTGCCCTTTGTTGTGGTCTTTAATCAGTATCTCAAGAAAAAAATGCTTTAGAATATGTATGAGTTTAAATTATATGTTAATATGAATACAGATATAAGAGTGGTTAAGTGATATATGATCTGCAGAGAGAGTATGCACTGTGGGCATTGCTAAAAATGATGTAGAAAAATTCATCATGGATTTCCAACATGCCAAACTGCAAGATATGCAACATATACATTTTTCTAAATTGATCCACTCTTATATGTAGAAAAATATCCTTTTCAGATGTTTTTCTTTTTTCCCCTTATAAGTTTGCATAAGAAGAGACATAGGATTTCATAAATAATGTAGTTTAAAAAAATATTTTTCTTGTGCATAACTTAAAAATGACATTAAGCACTTATTATGTAAAAACATGAGCAAAAGTGATATCTAATTAATTTAGATGACGTAAAGTTTCACAAACAAAAACTGTATTTAACTGTACATATATCATTTTCTAATTGCCTGAAAAATGATAAAAAAACAGGTTAAAAAGTGAAGAAAATGGTATTTTATCACCATGCAAAATCTTCAAAATGAAGCATAGGGATTAATCTCTACATCCCATGGTGTTTCTGATGATTGCATGGCACCAGATAATTAAGTTGTTCTCTCTTTTTGTGCATGTCAGACCTATTGATTTTAGAGGTAGTATTTCAGTCTTCATGCCTATCTTGCCAGCAAAGTTATTTCTACTTGTACATGGGAACCAAGTCCTCTAGGATGCTCAAGCTATAAAGATGATATATCTCTCCCAAATGATTTCAGCCCAAGAATTCAGTTCCTTTACCATGTAAATATGGGCCAAGAAAGTTCTCTGAACACTTACTAGTTCTACGATTTCACCTACCTTCTTGGGTGATGTTAAAACACAGCATATTCTAATCAAGAGAGTTAATCCTTGCAAAGTATCATCAATGCTTTTTCTTTTCTTGTTCTGAGAGACTGCAAGATTTTTCCACCATCCTTCTGTAAGATGCAGGCATAGTTTTGTTTTGCTTGCTGAAGGTTAGGTCATTAGATATTATTACTTCTCAGTCTTTCAAGTTATCAATTAGTTTATGACAGTGTCAGTGTCTATCAGGTATTATGCATGCTTCTAATTTCTTCATTTTCTCTAAAACAGAATAACATGCAAACTTTGGATGGCCCTTGTAAAATCCTTTGGTGACAAAGTGATATCTGCCATGTTAATATATGATGATTACTGTTAAGAAAGGAGCTGCTGCTGGATCATTTATCTTAAGAAAGTTTTTGGCTGACTGGATACTTATTGACAGCTTTTCTGATATCTCATTCATTTCCTTGCAGTCACTGTAAGAGTATTCTCCTTTATTTTCAGAGGACCAATGGAGTATGTGGTCTTCGATTTGCATACAAGCAAAAAAGTTTTGGGTTATTTCTTATTTCATCTATGGTTCTTTCCTCTTCCTCATTTTCTTGTGTTATATAAAATATTTCAAGTTTATGGTCTATGTCCAAGCAGTTCGCTTTATAGGCTTTCTTTCCTTTGCAAGTAACCTGTGACTTACCTAGGTTTGCATTACACTTTGGTTTACTGTATGGGGCTTTTCTTTCTCATTCTGACTTAGATCTTTCATGTCTTCTCACCAGAATACATCCATTGCATATTTGACGTACGAAAGTGATCATGTCTTTAACACATTCTTCCTCTATTTTAGTACACAGCAGGGTTCCCAATCATACCACAGACAACTTATTGATCACATCCTCACATTCTATTTACTATCAATACTGAATTGCTGATACACCTTCAGTCACAGTTTTGACCAGTCGGATTTGCTGCATCAAAATTTGTTATTACTTAAGTTAGGTTGTGATTAGAGGTCTAAAAAATTACTAAAGCATCTTTAACAATAAGTTGCCATTTCTGGGTCTTTACAACAATGAAATCTGCCAAAATCTAAGAAAAATGCAGTATGGTTGGTGAAATACACTAGTAATGCTGTATAAAACCCAGTCAACTAGTAGAATACTTGTCTACATTATAAATTTATTGATATTTCTTTATTTCTTTTGTTTCATTTTCAGATCCTCATTCCAAAACCTAACTTAACCTAATTTAACCCCCATAATCTAGAACTGCTAAGATAACCAAATTTCATTTACTGATCAAGTCTCTTATTGCATTATGTGTGCATTTCTGCAATCCAATCCTCATGAATTTCATTCTTTATGGATACCAGTCATTACCCAAAGATAGTTTTAATATAAAACTCTTTTACACTTTTGCTATATTTTCTGTACTTTCTGAACACTAGTCTGGATCACTCTACATTTTGTTTTGGTCCTCTGGTCTGCTAGTATTACTTTGGCCCGTGTTATCCTCTATGCCGCCACTTGCACTTCGGCCCTTGCTGGCTAGAAATAATCAATAAATTAACTAATTGTAAGAAATTAATACAATTATTGTGCGTAATATTGGGACTTTCAAGTACAGGGATGTATTCCAAAACGGTGCATTTAAACAGTTCCCTATGAATACGAAGCAAATGCTGCTAACAATAGAATTGGGCTACATATACTCACTATTTCAGTCTGCATTTGGGGCACTTATATTTCGAACTGGTTTTCTTGCACACTTGGCACATATTGAGAGAATGTGTCATCTTTGAAAGTAACAGAGCACCAATTTAATACAAGTCAACTTCTTGCTACTGGAGAAGTAAAGGTATTGTTTTCAGAGGAAAGTCTTGACCATTAACGCCAAAACATGGAAAATACCTTATCTAATTACACCAAATTGTTCCAAGGGGTTATTCATTGAGTTGCGTCGTATTTGGCTAAATTTCCGAATGGGTGTAATATCAAAGAATATCGTTTTCGTCTGCTAAAGTGTAATTTCAATTGGCGATTCGGCGCGGCGACCGACTCAACGCACGTGCTTTTGTTTACGTTGTCGGCCACTGTAAACACGCACTTCCCCGTGAAATATTAGGACACTTCTGGCTATGGAAGTCTGTCGATATCTACAAAAAATCATTAAAATATTTTGATATTTTTTCATTTTGGAGGTTAAGTAAGGTTTGTTATACTTTCAACACCTTTTTATTCTAAATCATTTATATATAACTGTAAAGTGTGAGTTCTTTGTTTAGGTACCGGATGGCAAAATCATGGCAGTCGTGCAGCGCGTTGTTTGAAAATGCCTCGTGCAGGAATTTACACACACTTGTGCTGTTTGTAAGAATAGTTAAAGGAGTCACAAGTATTTAAGGCTCCATAGATAACCTAAAGATGTGTACAGTTATGTCGGTCAATTTTGTAATGTTTATAGACAGATTCAATTTTATATAACTATTCTTCGATTCTGTCCTTCACTCCTTAGTTTGCTTTTTAAAGTGTTTTGCACAAAGCAGTTGTTACTATTTAACTTTTAGATCACATTACCAGCACAGTATATTGTAAACATACGAATGAAAGCGTAAATACTTTTGGTTTTTAGTTGTGCCATGTAATACAACTCTAGATGCAGTGAGTGGTTTAAAGTGACCAACATTGCATACTTAAGAGTGAAAGGTCTTAACTCAATTCATCACACCATGTATGATGTTCAGTTTTCTGAAGATTTCTACCAAACTGGTCGACTTATACGTATGGCATGGCCAGTTCCATGCAACTTAGGATCACCTGAAGAATTTCCATCCTAACTGACTAGGTTGGTAGGTTGACTAGTTTTGGTTAAACTGTTTGGTTAGGATAGATTAGGGTACAAATCTAACCTGATGTAAAGAAACCTAACTTAACATGCGAAATTGTTGGGATGGAGATTCTTCAGACGATCTGTAATTTAGAGTAATATTCTATGTTTATTGACATTAGAGTATCCAAAAGTTTTTCCTCCTTTAAAGGAGTGTGAAAGGATATCCCTACTTTAATTTATTTTCATATTTATGTTTAACATCAACCCATGTTTGTACCGTAATTTTTTGAAAGTAGTGCATTGTTAACAGTGATACAGTGATGATAAAACCTCATAAATATATTTGGTCTAAACTTTAATTGCAATGAGTAGAATTAGTGGAAATTGTTAAAACTGCACACAGTACATCCTAATTTTTTTGTCATTGCTGATATAACTTTGATTTCAAAATTCAGTCATATCATACAAACTTCCCTTGGTAAATCTAATGCTGTTGTCCACATTTTAACATAAAGATAATACAGTATGAATTTGATATTCATTGCTTTTGTATCATATTTACACAGACTACATTTCTTTCACTCCTGCCTTTTTCAGGGTAGCCCAATGTCAGGATGTTGATGAGCTCACTGGAAACACACCATGTTTGAGAAATGGATGAATGGGAAATGTATACGTATCATGGAATCAGAATATTTGTTTATAATTTAAACATTCATGGCTCAAGTTTATGTAATACTGTCAGCATCTGATTCCATAATGAATTTCTTCTAGGTGATGACTGCTTGATAATACCAAAGGATGAAGGTGAAATCCATCTTATGCAACTGGACATCTTTTCAAGTATGCTATAACCCTTATATTGTTGTTAGTACAGTATGATTAATATTATGTGCTCACTGACTGATATGGGATCATCATAATGTATTACATTACACTAATATATTTCATAGAAGCTAATTTCATTTAACAACTTTTGCCTTTTGGTTCAGTCTCTAATCAGTCTCCATGACACACAATGGATTATAATATTATATTAACAAGTAGTTTAAAACTTTAATAAAGTCACTTGATTTATTTCATATTAGATTATGACTTGATTTAGATTGCTTGAAAAGAAGACTGCAGTTAACTGAAATATGATTACTGTGCATACATTATGCCATATGAATGTTGTGGTGTTATTTGCCCTTCATATACATAGATAAATGATTTTCACCAAATCTGAAATGGAAATGTGTGGGTGAAACAATGATTTTCTTTACTTTTTCACATCTATATAGGGTGAAGATTACAGTATTTCTAATTTTGCTTTCCAGTAAGAGCTGTGCCATCACTAATGTAGATGATACTTTTGGATATGATTTAATGGATGCCGAAGATAGTGTCTTTCTTATGAAATATAGGTAAATTACATAGAAAAGTTTATTTGATATCACATCAGTTGTGTGTGTAAACATTTGTCTGAACACCTCAGGAAATGATGCTGATATTTTGTTGTCATGGAAAACACCAAAATGATCATTGAGCCTGCTGAACTAGGTAACGGAATGGACTCTACTAAGTTGGCTAAGGGTTCTCCTGTTAGTTAGTGGCTATATGACCAGTTTCTAAGTAATGATTTACATACTGACTACATGATAATTAGCTTTTGCTTTATTCCATCTTGTACCCATGATAAAAACTTATACCTGTGGTTGTATAAGTTCCTGTACATTTATATTTCAGTTTCAGGAAACAACATATATGTGTGAAAGTATGACATCAGTTGCCTTGGGCATCATCAAATTGTCTTTGGAGGCTTCTGCAAGCTAGTGTTATATATGACCAGTTTTTAGTCAGATTTAAATTCAGACTATTTATGTTAATTAGCAGTTGCTTTACTCCACCTGATACTTATTGATCCTTATACCTGTGAGTAAAACTAACTGTACAGCATTTATCTTTTACTTTCAGAAAACACCATATGTGTGTGAAAAATGAGACCTCATATGGTATGAACATCAGCGCATCTGTTAGTGTGGGTTAGTGTCGTAAATAGCTTTATTTTGGTCTGCAAGTAAGTACTGTATGATGCCAACAAAAAATAGAAATAGTTGTAAGTTAGGAAGTCTACCTCATGTTTATTCTTTTAGTAAGCTTGGTATACATAATCATTTTTTTTTATGAGGCTCCAGTCACGGGCAAAAGTCCGAATCAAGACCGGGACTTAGTTGAAGTATGGAGAGGTTAATGAAAGGGAAGGAGAAAAGACAATGGAAGATATTTCCAAATACTGGAGGAAGTGAAAAGCCTTCCTTTTAAAATGTCAGGTCACAGTTTTGGGAAAACATGAGAGGGTACAGATTTCCAAATCTTCGAGGTGTAGGGAGAGAGACAGTTATCAAAATGGCCCACACTTGAGCTGCCAACTACCACACAGTAAGCATGTGATGCAGCAGCTTGCCAATTATTGCATGGTCTAGCTAGTGGTTGGGGCACACAAGAATTCAGCTCATGGTAGCAAAAACCAAAGCAATGCTTATAGAAGAGCAAAAGTGGACCAACCTTGTGGTGTAGGGCAAGAGGGTCCAATTTTGAAGTTAGCCAGGGGGAACTTATAAGTCAGACCACTTTCAGCACAATTCTTTTGAGTAAGGTTGTATAGCTAGAACCATCCCAGATGTGAGATCAGTACCTTATATAAGCATGGACCAATGCTTTGTATAAATGTATCAATTTTGTGAAAGAAAATAAATTTTGACATTTGAACAGGATGCCAATTTTCTTGGAGGTTTACCTAGCTACTTCCATAATGTGGGGTTTCCAAGATAGAGTGGATGTTATTGTAATACCAAGTATATTCAGTGAGTTAATTGGTGGAATTACAGAATCATCGAAGGAGAGAGGAAAGTTGCGGAGAATTTTTGATAGAGAAGTGGGAAGAAACTGGGTCCTGGAGGCATTAAAGACATCAAGATTTCATCTACCCCACTGAGATATCCTGTCTAAGTCTGAGTTTTCTACTCCCACTGAGATATCCTGTCTAAGTCTGAGTTTAATGAGGAAGTTGTGTCGAGATGAGATGCAGATTGAGTGAAAGAAGAAGGAGCAGAGTTGAAGGATGTGGAGGAATGAAGTATTGAGTCAATAGCATATAAGTCTATCAACCTATCTATATCTCTGAAGCTCATTCCCTCTGGGAACTTCCATCAAGGAGTGGCCATGGCAAAGGAGTCTCCACCAATCCCTGTCCTTACATGCCTCCCTTGCATAAACCATTCCATACATTCTCCCTCCTTCCACCCGATTTGCTCATGTCACTAGTGTTCTTCCTCTCACACCAACCCCTTCATTGTGCAATCATACACCCTCCTTGTAAAATCCCAGTCTTGCATTCTTTCCACATCCCCAAACCACCTCAACATATTACGTTTCACCCACTCTACTACTCCTTAATTCATTCCCTTTGCATCCCTGCTGTACCACATCTTTCATACACCCCTTCATTTCTTTCTTCATTCCATCTAGTCACACCACATGCTCTTCTCAAATAGGTCATTTCCACACCCTGGATTCTTGACCTCTGTGACTCATTCCATGCCCACGTTTTGGCTGCATAAGTCAGGGTTGGGAGGACTATGCTGTCCCTTAATCCTCACTTCACTTTCTTACTTACACCTCTAACCTTCATTATTCTATTAATGGATGCAGTGACTCTTTTACCTTGTAATGCTCTCTCCCTTATCTATCCTTCCATATCACCAAACTTACCGATGACAGCTCCTAAATACTTAAATACTCTCACTTCTTCCAGTGTTTCTCTCCCCATATCCAAAGCACAATTTAGTACACTTTCTTCTTTCACTCTGTATGGTTTTGCAAAATCTACACTTTCACTGTTTCCTTTTGAACACAATTACTTTATTTTAACTTGCATTTACCTTCAATTGCCTATGTTTACACACATCATAAGACACACTTACAACCTTCTACATCTCCTCTTCACTCTCCGCACATAACACAGTATCATCCACAAACAGACTTGCCACCAGCCACCATATCTCACTGCCACACTCCATCTCTGCACCCTTTTTAGTTTGTTTTGCTTTCATCTCTCTCTTCTCTCCATCCATATATAGTATATTAAAAATCTACAATGACATCACACAGTGCTGCGTCACACCTACATGTATTCCACAACTTTCGCTCAGCTCTCCATCCACTCTCACACACACATTTGCTCTTTTATAGAAAGCTTTCACACCATCCAATAGTTGTACCCTTACCCTATATGTACATATTTAACACATCCCACAAAGCATTTTACTCGACTTCGTCATATGCTTTTTTCAGATCCATAAAAACTGCATACAGCTTCTTACCTTTTGCTAAATACTTTTCCATGGTCAACTTTATTACAGAGCTGATCCACACATCCCCTACCTTTCCCAAAACCCCCCTTGCTCTTTATTTATTCTGCATTCAGTCACTTCCATCACTCTATCAGTCAGTATTCTTGTGTTTACTTTTCCTGGTATATGTAACAGACTTATTTCCCTTAGCACCTTTTCCTTTGAATAAAGGAATAATAATAGCTTTTATCCAATCCTCAGGCATAACCTTTTGTTTCCATGCTAAATTACATATCAAATGCATCCACTCTGTCATACTTTCTCCTCCATACTTCAGCATTTCAGCTGTAATCCTGTCCACTTCAGGTGCCTTTCCTACCTTCAGCCTCATTATTGCCCTTCTTGCCTCCCTCTTTCCTTTAGGCCCCTGCACTTGTAATTTCTTACTTTCATCCTCCATACCCTTGCATGTAACAACTGCTGCCTCCCCTTCTCCCACATTCATCAGTTCTTCAAAATACTCTTTCCATCTACCTTTCACGTCCTCCTTTTGATTCAGCAATTCCCCTACCTTATTTCTCACATCAGCATTTCCACTCTTACATCCACCTCTTTCCTTTTTCACCTCCATCCAGTAAAGTTTCTCATTATCCCAAAACTTTTCACTTAACTTTCTTTGAAAATCTTCATCTACTTTTTCTTTGCTTTCCTCTATCAGCTTCTTAACATTTTGTTTATATATTTTGTATTCTTCCTTCTTCCTTTGCTGAACTTCCACTGGTACATTCCTATTGGGCAGTCTATCATATGCCTTTTTTCTTCCCTACGACAGCATTTCTAATCTCTTCTGTCCACCATGCATTGCCCTTTTAATTCCTATATATCGCAACCTTGTATCCAAATACTAATTCTACAACCTTTAATAGCACTTCTCTAAACATTTTAAAGACCTCATTCACACATGACTGCATTCCTACATTTACTGCACTACCATCTATGCTTTCAGTTACCTACCTTTCATTCTCCTCCCTGCATATTTTCTGTTTCATCATCGCTCTTGCCAACACTTTTACTTCTCCATTCTTCCTTACACCTTACCTCCACTTCTCCCTGATCCTCATCCCCAAAAGAACTGCGAGAGGGTCAGAGTTTCCAAAGAATCTTCTCATGACTCTAGCATTTAGCATGGTCTTTCTCAATCTTTCATCTGCTGCCACATAGTCAATCAAAGCCTTTTGCTCTTCTCTTCCATCATTCCCCATCCATGTATATCTACAGATCATTTTGCATTGAAAAAAAGGTGTCTTCAAGGAATAAACCCCTCACAGCACAAATATGCACAAGATAACTTCTATTCTCATTTTCTCCAAGGACTCCCCATTTACCAATTATCTCACCAATTTCATAAACCTACACCAGGGAAAAGGTTACTGTAAACCTACACCAGGGAATGGGTTGTTATAAATCCACACCAGGGAAAAGGTTACTGTAAACCCCACACCAGGGAATGGGTTGTTATAAATCCACACCAAGGGAAAGGGTTGTTGTAAACCCACACCAGATGAAAAGCTTGCAGTAAACCCACACCAGGGAAAGAGTTGCTGTAAACCCACACCAGGGGAAAGGGTTGTTGTAAACCCACACCAGAGGAAAGGGTTGCTGTAAACCCACACTATGGGAAAGGGTTGTATACCCACATGTGAAAGGGTTGTTGTAAACCCATACCAGGGGAAAGGGTTGCTGTAAACCCACACCAGACAAAAGAGTTGTAAATCAACACCGGGGGAAAGGGTTACTGTAAACCTACACCAGTTGAAAAGCTTGCAGTAAACCCACACCAGGGGAAAGAGGTGCTGTAAACCCACATTAGGTGAAAGGGTTGCTTTAAACCCACACCTTGGGAAAGGGTAGTTGTAAACCCACACCAGGGGAAAGGGTTGCTGTAAACCCACACTATGGGAAAGGATTGTAAACCCACACCAGGGGAAAGAGTTGTGGTAAACCCATACTAGAGGAAAGGGTTGCTGTAAACCCACACCAGGCAAAAGGGTTGTAAACCAATACCAGAGGAAAGGATTGTTGTAAACCCACACCTGGGGAAATGGTTTTTGTAACTACACTAGGGCAAAGGTTGTTGTAAATCCACACCAAGGGAAAGGGTTGCTTTAAACTCACACCAGGGGAAAGAGTTGTTGTAAAGCCACACCAGGGTAAAGGATTGTTGTAAACCCACACCAAGGGAGAGTGTTGTAAACCCACACTGGGGCTGCATATGTATAAGAATATGCGGTTATTCGATGAAAATGTACATTTTTAAATTTGAATTCCTCACACATAAATGAAGATAATTATGGCACATTTCAAGTTATGATTAATACTATAATAAACTTATAGATTTCTATATGCCTATAATTTCTAGATGCTGTATCATGAAAAAATTGAGCGCATACACACTATAGTACAGAAACAAGACCTACATAGCCGTTCATTACATTCTATATTATTTATCATAGTGGATTCAGGTACACATTCAGACACATTACATTGACAGATATACCACATTATATCAATACCTGAAGCACCGTGATAGCAGTATGACAATGTTACATAAGGTTTTAACATAACTTATTTTCTTCTGCACTAAGTTTAATTTAATAGCTAATTTAGCTTCGTATTACGGCAACCATAATTTACATTTTGCGCCCTGTCTAAAACATAAAAGTTTGATTATAGTCATTTTGCAAAGGAGAACATACAGATAATGTATCGTTGTACCAGTTTTCAGTGCTCCACATTAACAAGATACGAGAGACATATTAAAAGAAGCAGAAACTGTTCAAGTTGTCGTTTGTACTGTTCTTCGCACTTTTTCACTGCCATTTGTTTGTGCCTACTTGATGCCCTGTATTACGCAAAAAATCCGTGTCAAATACAACTATAAAGATACTTCAAAATATTGAACTAGATCGCCATTTATAATCTGTTGTTGTTTCACTAACACCCACAATGAGAGAATTCATGAGGCTGATCATACCCAGTCAGTCAAGATCAATTGCTGGAACATTCAGGTGCACAAGTTCATAGGGTTGTGCACTGTAGGTGTTAGCCTTGATACGCTTGCAGTGGTTTAGGCAGCCTTTCTTGCAGCCACAAGAAACCTTGGCTTATACCATGTCTGAGCTGCCTCGGGAAGTGTTTTCCAGTTTGGCTAATACAGTCCATCGTTTGTCTGGATCCAGCCCCAGCTTGTCGGGAATGGAGATGTTGAGAGCAGAGAGATTAACTAGCCCCAGAGTGACCACTCTGGTAGATTGCAATCCTCACGTACTGCTCAAGGGCGCAGATGCACAACATGGTCGTGCAATTCTTTGCACAGACTTCCTCATTACACACGTTTTTCCTGGACTTTTGCAGCTCGATGCAAATTTTGAATAACGAAAGATTGTTTCGGTTTATGACTTCGTGTATTAGCTTGGATCTGTTGCCTTTGATGAAGTTACAGAACTGATCTTGGCCAGTTTCAATACTTTGTATAGCTACAACCGCAACGGAGCCCCAATTTCCTTGGTATGGAGTAAAAGTACGTTTTTGCTCTTCTAATCAGGAAGGTTGCCAAGCACCGCAAGCGTATTCACAATTGAACAAACAAAGGCAAATGGTGTCTGCTCACTCGTTGTTTGGTCATAATGATGTGTTCAGCATTTTTCAACAGGTGCTGACTGATTTTCTCACTTCGCTTATTCTGGACACCTCAAGCCCGGCAACCATCTAGCGACGAAGGGCAATTGGGTTATCTGAAAGGCCAATTGCGACCCTATCACCTGTGATGGAAACATCGTTCTACTCGTGATTGTTCAACTGGAATCGCCGATAATACACGCTTTCTTATCTGAACAGTGAAGTGGCTGGTATCAATTATTTTTGGCTATTTGTGACTGTTTAGTTACAGTTCAGCCAAACCTCTGAGATGGACTGTGAGCCAGCTAGCATAACTGGCATAGTCTAAAGTAAAGAATCATGGAGTGAGTTGCATCAGAGCGTTAAGGTAGTACATGGCAAAGGAAGACTTTCGGCATGACCCTACAAGCACTAGTAGGCCCAGTTCCTTTGTCATCACAGTTGCCCACCATCGAAACAGAGGACAGTTCTGCTTTCCGGCTTTGCACCATTTGTCGAATCCCGCACAGGATTCCCCATTCTTATGCTCCAGCAAATGCGAAATTGTCTTAGGCACGATACGTAGTATGTGCAAGGCAGCCACTGTAATATGATGAGGATGTGTAGTTCAGGTTATTTAGGCCGCATGCAAGAATGAGTCCACGATTTCTGCTTTTGCTTTTCCTGCCTGTACCTATGTTATTGTCCAACCACTCCCTCAAGCAGGTTAACGACAGTCTTTGGGACTACCAGCTTTATAATGAGGCCTTCCCCAAACATCACTATGATCTTGTCCTCTCTGTATGGACAAGGCCTTTTCCATTAGGTCTGTTTCGACAGGCATAAAGTGGTTGGTTAAACGTCATTACCGGTGTTTGTCTAGGGTGTTAAGCAGGGTATACACGATCAGTATTACTGTCAGTGTTTTCTGTATTGTCAGTATTACTGATGGTGTCTGCGTCGTGCTGATGTACTGTCAATACCGAAAATTCGTACTGTTGGATTTTCACATTTTGAAATCCAGGCCTCAGTATCTGGGCGAGGCCTATTTCCCGATCGTCTGTTCGTGTACTGTCCGATTGGTAGTGTCACCGCCACGTGAAGCATAACATAGTCGCAATGGCAGCAAATTTGGAGAAATAAGACGGAATAGCTTTATTGCGACAGTCTGTTTCTTTATACAAAGAGTTATCATAGTTGTGGGATGTGAAGCGTTAGCTATAGAAGAAAAGATTAAAAAGAAAATGCTGCGTTTGAGAAATTTTTGGGTGTATTTAAACTGATGAAAAGAGATGCAACGGTGGAAGATGTAAAAAAGAAACTAAATACGTTGCGAAGCAACTTTCGGAAAGAACTGGAAAATATTCATGACTCCAAAAGACGTGGAGCAAACACAGAAGACATATATGAGGCGTCCGCATGGGTTTCTATGAACTTTTTCTGAAGGATTTAGTAAAGACACATATTTTGCTATGTAACTTTGTCCATTACAAAAATACGTGCAATATTTATCTCTGATAGCTTTAGCATCTCTCAGATGATTACGAACAGTCGTAATTTGCAATTGCAATAGACGGTCTGCATGTTTAATGCCACCTACAATGTCACCAGTTTCTACCTTAAAAGGTTATGCAAACAGCAGCACGCTGAAGTGAGAGTTGTTGCTTTTTCTGGACAAAGATTTGTTGGTTTTTGGAATAATACAAATCTGCTCGCAAGAATTCCGAAACCTTTTCAACACGACGAGCCCGCGATAACCGATAGTTTAATATACACTGGTTTGGTGTTAAGTGACATTGGCTATACGGTGTTTCCTTAGATTAGCGTATAATGCAGATGCATCATCACCTACAAATGCACAGGGAAATTCCTCATTTGTATTTGTCATTTTTGAAGTAGGTGGAATGTTCAGTTCAGACCTTGGCAGTTTTTCCCCAAACTTTGTATAATTGAGAACGCCATCCGATACCTTTACATTAGCTCCTACATCAACCATCATAAATTCATAATTTGCGTTAACTAGACCCGGTAGCATAATGCTAAATGTGCCTTTCCAATTATGATACATCGATCCCGAATGAGGAGGCTTCTTTATGCCAACGTGTTTCCCATCTAAGGCACCAATGCAGTTTCCGAAGTTCCATTTGGATTCAAAAAACGTGCAACATATTTCCATTCCTCAACAGTATTGGGTACCTGTAAAATGTAGAACAATAATATATATATTTCACATACATGCAAACACAAATCATATAATTTCATTTTATCTTATAGGCAATGGATGACTGTTTGCGGTGAAGAAAATACTGTTTAAACCATGAAAATACCCCGATGCAAGCTGATACCCCTGTAGCAGCACCGTAAAATAAAGAACAGAAAACCAAGGCAGCTGTCCAGTGACCTATTACAGTTATCATGTCATTACCTTGCAAAATCAAAAGATGATGAGAGTGAAAGAAAAGTAGCCAAGGTTTGAGCCAGCAAACTGAAAGCTTTAAAATCGGACCAGAAACTGCTTGCGGAAAATTTTATGAATGATATTTTCTTTGAGGCTCAAGCAGGAACGTTGAACCGGAATTCAGTTAAACTTAACGAATCTGGTAATTACAATATATATGGACCAATACCTCAACTTATGTCATCATCTCAGGTAGCAGCGCCAGCCATAGTTAACAATCTAAGCCTTCCTTGACGCAATTACAACCTTTGAGCCAATACACGTACCAATTTTGCCAAGATGAGCTTATATATTAATATCATGTATGCCTATTAGTTAAATATACAATATGAATTACAATATATCTAATAAATACCATATTTATAGTTACATTGATGTAATATCTTAGGACAGTCACTATAGCTTCACATGTTTCAAGTATTATAAAGCTGATTGTTAATTATCCCATAACTGCTGAGAACTGAAGGTTTGCGAAAGTTCTTCCTGTAGCCAAATAACGAAGAGTAATGGCCAGTACGTCTACATGCGCAGCAGTAGGAACACGGGCTCCGTTTACCTGAACTTCGATTTGACTTGTCCTTCCCTGTTCGCTACCACCCATGTTCCTTACTTGTACCTGGGAATGACCTATAGCTGCCATATTCTGTCTTTTTGCCTACCTGCTTTGTTTCCAACTGGCCGTAAACAAAGAGCAGTGATTAATGATCAAGCTTCAGATGGTTAAATATAATAAGTGGAGTGCCACAAGGATCAGTCTTGGAACCGGTTATCTTTCTCATATATATCAATGACACTGATAATGCCGCATTTCAAGATGTCAAAATTCGCTGATGTTACAAAGCTAAGTAATAAATCTACAAATGAACTTTAACGTCTCCAGCTTCAAACTGACATAGACGCACTGATTAACTGGTTTCATTAGCGGCAAGTGAATTTTGATATCGATAAATGCAAAGTTTTACATATTGGTAGAAAAAAAAGACACAACAGAACTGAGAGATTACAGCGTCGAGCAACCAAGATGATTCCCGGACTGAAAAACAAATCCTGCGTGTTGAGATTATACCACTTGAATCTATTTAGTTAAGAAAAGAAAACGTTAAGGGATGATCTAATACTGTTATTCAAGGTGATCAAAGGCTTTGATAACCTTGATCTATCAAATTAACTCAGGCTTGATTCGTCTGATTTTACTCCTAGTTATGGATACAAATTAGTAGGCAAGATATTTACCTCGAACGAGGCGAAGTATTTTTACTTCAGCAGGATTATTAACAGATGGAACTATTTGCCAGGTAGACTTGTTGAAAACAATACCATAGTTACATTTAAGGACACCGCTGTTGATCGGATAAGAGGGGAAACTAGCTCCAACAGCGACTAATGCGACGGATCGGCCAAAGAGGAAGGTACGCCTTGGTCAGAAAGAAACAAAAAACAAAGGAAGAGATATTAAAGAGCAAGACTCTGTCAAAGGCTTTTCTTGTTCCTGCAAATCTTTCTTTCATTTTAACAATTATTCTGTTTTCTGTCTCCTAATGATTTCTTTTTTTGATGGTCGTTGTATGATCAGTTTTATCTTGTTCCTATGAATTTCTTGTGATGATTATAACTATGTTGCTATGATTTTTTTTTACTGTAACTTGCATGATCTGTTATCATGAATTAACTTGCGCACAAAACAATATTCACCGCCATTAATAAGAGCTTGTATAGTCTTAGAATGATTCTCAACGCCTGATAGTACTAAAGGCGTTAGTATCTCTGGCTGTCACTCAGCCTAAAGCCCAAATAACCAACCAACCACGAGTCGTCCGCAAACGCCCCCTTCAACTTTGTTGAAAACTATCTTTCCTTTTCATCTCCCCAAACAGATTTGCCCGTTTCTCGATAGTTAAAACAACCTCTCTCCACCAGGAAAAATCGGGGAATAGTTACACACCTCATAATTTTAAGCGCGTGAACATGAAATGGTCGGTCCCTGGCCATTCTTTCTTCAGTTTTCTGCAGAAGAATGCTTCCTACATATGAGGAACGTCGATTTAAAGATTGTTTCACTGCTCTAAATCAAACACCAAAGGGATTTTTGTAAGTATTTAACTAAACAGATGCAGATTACACAGGGAATATGTCAACTGCTTCTTAGATTAATGTGTTCGTACACTGAAGGATTTCAGAAGTATGTTAGCAATGTTATCTTATTTTTGGAAAAAGCGGTAGACATCTTGTTAATGTTAATTCTTTCTTGTCTCTTTTGTTTGTCTTGCGTCTCACTCTCTTCTCTAAGCCGTCTGCTTTTATCTCTTTCATTGTAATGATTGACTCAAAGGAGAGCAAGGGGAAGAGAGGATTTATGTACCAAGAGGATATGATTGTGACGCCAGCTCCTTCTCCACCACCCACACCCCAAGAGGCCCTCCTTTCCATGTTGTGGACTTTGTTGACATAGTGGGTCCCTTCGGCCGGGGTAAAGACTGGGGGTCTTCTGTGGGGACTAGGCTGGTGATGGGCTTGTGATTTGTTCAGTTAAGAGAGAAGAAAGGTGGGGACACAAACGAACCAGGAGGTTAGAATTCTTGCTAATATGAACTCAGTGTGGCATAATGAATTTTTTTTTTTTGCAGTTGCAACTGCATAGGACACATGATATTCTCGTTAACGTATTGTTTTATTTACGAGGTCTTAGATATTCATTTTGTAGTCATTAACGGATTGAGTTATGGCTTCAGCATCACTAAGCAGTTATACCTAAGTCACTCGAATCTGTGGTCCTCATCGCTCTTGAAGATATAAGCAACAAGAAACCGTAAAGAAGCTGTAAATTTTACTGAGTGAATCACCCACGAAGGATGCTTCAGACTACGGCGCTGGCAGTGGAAAGCAACGGAGGCAACGAGCGCGATCGAGTCCGTCTCGAAAGCTTTGACAATGATGCTCCATGAACCGTATCAGAGTGTGCGGTATCACCCCGCGACCCACGCCATTCTCTCTCCAGACAATAAACAACATTTCCCACCAACAAATAGACTTCATGGACTTTACTGACTCTCACACTATGTCCACGTTCTTGGATGTCAGCTATGGAAAATTAACAAGCTCTCTCCTCGTGAAATACTCCAGCGGTACCTCCCTCATTCGTGAAATCACAGGACCGTGGGTCGAGGATCTGCTGGGCAGTTCCCTTAGTGACACTGTCTTTTCAAGTCACTGCTGCTCCTCAGCACTAAGATTCATCTGCACTCAGAAACATCAGCACTCAGGATGATAACGACTCAAGGAGAGTCAACACTCAGGATCATCTGCAGTCATGATCATCAGCACTCAGGATAATCATCACTAAGGATCATTGGTATGACAGGATCATCAACGCTGAAGATCACTAGCACTCAGGATGGTAACGAGTCAAGGATAATCAACACTCAGAAACGTCAGCACACAGATTAATCAGCACTCAGGATCATCAGCACTCAGAATCATGAGCACTCAGGATCATCAACACTCAGGATCATCTACAACCATGGATCATCATCATTCAGGATCATCAACATCCAGAATCACGAGCTCCCAGGATCATCAACACTCAGGATAATCAACATCAGCACACAGGATCATCAGCTGTCAGGATTATCAGCACTCAGGATCATCAGCACACAGGATCATCAGCACACAGGATCATCGGTACACAGGATCATCAGCACTCAGGATCATCAGCACTCAGAATCATCAGCACACAGGATCATCGGTACACAGGATCATCAGCACTCAGGATTATCAACACTCAGGATCATCAGCACACAGGATTATCAGCAATCAGGATTATCAACGCTCAGGATCATCAGCACACAGGCTCATCGGTACACAGGATCATCAACACTCAGGATCATCAGCACTCAGGATCATCAGCACACAGGATCATCGGTACACAGGATCATCAGCACTCAGGATCATCAGCACTCAGGATCATCAGCACTCAGGATCATCGGTACACAGGATCATCAGCACTCAGGATTATCAACACTCAGGATCATCAGCACTCAGGATCATCAGCACACAGGATCATCAGCACACAGGATCATCGGTACACAGGATCATCAGCACTCAGGGTCATCAGCAATCAGAATTATTAACACTCAAGATCATCAGCACTCAGGGTCATCGGTACACAGGATCATCAGCACTCAGGATTATCAACACTCAGGATCATCAGCACACAGGATCATCAGCAATCAGGATTATTAACACACAGGATCATCAGTACACAGGGTCATCAGTACACAGGATTATCAGCAATCAGGATCATCAGCACTCAGGATCATCAGCACACAGGATCATCAGCACACAGGATCATCAGCAATCAGGATTATTAACACACAGGATCATCAGTACACAGGGTCATCGGTACACAGGATTATCAGCAATCAGGATCATCAGCACTCAGGATCATCAGCAATCAGGATTATTAACACTCAGGATCATCAGCACATAGGATCATCTACACTCATGATCATTAGCGCACAGGATCATCAACACTCAGGATCATCTGTACACAGGATCATCAACACTCAGGATCATCAGTACACAGGGTCATCTACACTCAGGTTCATCAGCACTTATGATCAGCACTCATGATCATCAGCACTCAGGATCATCAGTACACAGGGGTCATCAGCACACACTATCATCAACACTCAGGATAATCAATACACGGGATCATCTGCACTCAGGGTCACCAGTACATACGATCATCAGCACTAAGGATCATCAACACTCAGGATCATCAACACTCAGGATCATCAGTACACAGGATCATCTGCACTTAGGATCACCAGTACATAGGATCATCAGTGTAAAGGAACATCAGTACATAGGGTCATATCAGCACACAGGATCATCAATACAGAGAATTACCAGCCCTCAGGATCATTAGCACTCAGGATCATCAGCACACAGGGTCATCAGCACTCAGGATCATCAAAACACAAGGCCATCAGCACTCAGGATCATCAGCACCCAGGACCATTAGCACTCAGGACCATCAACACTCAGGATCACCTACACTCAGGGTCATCAGTACTCAGGATCATTAGCACTCAGGACCATCAACACTCAGGATCACCTACACTCAGGGTCATCAGTACTCAGGATCATTAGCACCCAGGGCCATCCAACACTCAGGATCACCTACACTCAGGATCATCAACACTCAGGATCATCAGAACACAGGATCACCAGCACACAGGATCAGATATCACGTAGTTCTGCCTTTCCATCATCATCTCTTGTGTTTTCTTAACAAAGAGGATGTATAGTGCGTTTTCTGTGAGGTTTTTCCTTCAGGCATATTTTAAACTCTGACCTTGAATCACCCGGTTTGGCAGACAGCCGTTATCTGACCTTGCCTAGCGGAAGAAATGAGAAATCCTCCGCGACACAGTCCATTAGACAATGGTCTGTGCCACGGGGGACTGACTCATCCTATCGAAAGAGATGGGTCGGGAGGTCAGAGGGCAGTTGTCTGCTAATAGGACTCACGGTCAAGATTTAAGACATACGACATCAATGGACCGAGAGCACTGCCTTCGGCCGCTCTCTCTCTCTCTCGCTGTAGTCTTTCAGATTTCCACTTCATCAAGCAACAATGTGTCCTTGACGGCCCTGAGATGTCTGGTGCCACAAGGCCTCCCTGAAGGTGCCAACCACGAACTGTGATGTGGCGCAAATGATTGTTTTGGAGTCTCCTGGTACATACCTGGTACTGGTTCCATTTCCTTAGGAGTTATAGGCTCTCTCTCTCTCTCTCTCTCTCTCTCTCTCTCTCTCTCTCTCTCTCTCTCTCTCTCTCTCTCTCTCGGAAGGGACGGGCCGCCCCACCCTCTCCTCGCCGACCCATCCCCGGGTATTCCACCTCAGCAACAAACACGCTGTGTGTAGCAGGAGGAGAGAATTTGATACACCTGGTGTGGCGGTGGAGGGTGGCGCACCTTTCATACCGGTGGAGGATGAAGTGTGGTGCGTTAGGTACAGTGGTGGAGTGTAGATGTGGTGAGCATCTTGTAGTGGTGGAGGGTGGGGTATGGATAAGGCGGTGTAGCGGTTGGGTGTGGAGGATGGACTGTGGTCCACATGGAATGTTGGTAAAATGTGGAGTGTGTTGCATCTAAAGTCGCCGTGGAATATGGTGTACACGATGTGGCGGTGGAGCGTGGAGGGTGGATATGGCCCACATAGTATGGCAATATGGTAAAGGGTTCATTGTGGACTCCTGGTGTGGTGATAGAGTGTGGGAGGTGGAGTGGAGGGTTCATGGGGCGGTGGTGTAATGTGGTGTACATGATGTGATGTTGGAGTGTGGTGCACATGGTGCAGTGGTAGTGGTGTACATGGCATTGTGGCAGAAAGAAACGCACATGGTGTGGTGGCTGTGGATGGCTGAGAGATCAACTACTGGATCAAGCCGGCATCGCCAGCAACCTTGGCCACGCCTTCTGGCCGGATGGTAAACAATGTTGGGTAGGCAGGAAGAACAAGCAGGAGGTGTGGTCTGTTATTACCTGGTGGAGTACACGGGGCGGGAGACTACACGCGTGAAAACCTCCACCGGGTTTGACATTTCTGTTACTCGCACTGACTTCGCTTAGTTTGTCTCGCGTCTGTACGGATATTGTTGATGAAATATTTGCCCACGTCCAACGTCGATTCCTTTTCACCGCCCAATAACCAGTTATGTCCTCTTGTTTTAAGACTTCAAAGAACTGCTGACTGTCATTGTCATCATGGCCTCCTAGGAATTTGTTGTTGTGTAGTCATAAAGTTTACCTTGCACTTATTTCCTGGAATGTGGGCAGACGTGGTGCTCCGGTTACAAACTTGAAGGATATCAAGTCCCTGGTTCATCTCACAGTACGACGCTTGTGCTTCCCCCGCTCTGCTATCTTCATAGCTTCATATTTTGTCGGGTTAAATTTCATCAGTCATTTTGTCTTCCTCCAGCAGGATTTTTGTGTCGGCCCCTTTGCAGTGTTCCACAATTTCTACTGGCATCATCAAGGAACATATTCAGGTATAGTCCCGTCTTGTTTGGCAAAACATTTGCTTGAATCAGAAATCGTGCTGGCTTCACTGAACCCTGAGGGACCCCACTGATACCCTCACCCAGCTTGAAATATGTGTTCTGGGTTCCCCTCTAGTTTGATATCCGCGCAGTTATATAGCTATGTAGCCGTCCTCTGACACCAGCCTCATCGGCATGTAGCCGTCCTCTGACACCAGCCTCATATCTTTCATCATCATATAGCCGTCAAATGTCAAATGTCCTCTAGAATGCACAGTCCACACACGTCCCTTTTCTCTGAAATGTTGTTTACTACCTCATATGATTATGTTCAAAAGACTCGTCATGCAACATCTCTCTGAACATAATCTCCAACAACCAAATAGTTCCCAACAATAAACCACTGGTGCTGCTGGTAGTGCCATTGCTGTAACACATATCTGCGGCTTTTACAATGACGTAGGACCCAGGGTCAATAATCAGGCATCTACATTCCAAACGGAACTATTTGCTATTCTTGTGGACCTTGATTTCAGTGAAAAAATGTGATAGTCTGATTGAAAGTAACCTTCTTTCCTCATTAGATATGTTAAACACGCTTCGCTATGGCTGTAATATGCTTTGCGTTTGAAGCAAGACACAGTCATAATGAAATTACTCATGCTGGGATTAGAGTCTACTTTCCCTGGGTTCCTTCCCATACTGGGCTAAGCATGCATGATAAAGCTGATGAACTGGCCAAAACTTCTGCCTTGAAGGAAGAAGCTGATTATCCCCTGGGTCTACCCGCGGGTAACCTTAGAACCATCATTCAGAAAGAATATGAACAAAATCTTTAAGACTGAAGGAGTGAAATCACCACAGGCAGATCCATCTTTTTTTTTTTTTTATGTTGAAGGCTCCATTCACGTAAAAAAGTACACATCGAGGCTGAGCCTTAATTGAAATATAGAGAATTATGGAAAGGAAAAAGAAAATACAAGGGAAAGTATTTACGAATTTTTCAGAAAGTGAAAGCCCTGTCTATTGAAATGAGCCAGGTCGTAGTTATTGGGAAAGACATGAGAAGGTAGAGAGTTCAAAAGCTTCGACGTGTAGGGAAAGAAGCAGTTATCAAATCGGCCCACTCTTGAGTTGCCGAAGGCCACACAATAATCATGTGACGCAACAGCTTGCCGAGTATTGCGTGATCTATCTAGTGGTGGGGGCATACAAGCAGTCAGCTCTCGGAAGCAAAAACCAAAGTAATACCTAGAGAAGAGGGAAACTGAACCAACATTGCGGCGTAGGGCAAGGGGATCAAGTTTGGAGGTTAGCCTGGGACATTTCATAAGTCGGACCGTTTTCGACTCAACTCTAACTTAAAGTAAGGAAACAGAGCTAGAACCAACCCAAATGTGAGAGCAGTACTCCATACAAGGATGAATCAGTCCCTTGTATAAACGGAGCAACTGTTCAGAAGAGAAGAAGTTTCAACATCTAAACAGGATGTCTAGTTCCTTAGAGGCAGACTTAACTATTCCCATAATGTCGGGTTTCAAAGAAAGTGTATATGTTACAGTAATGCCAAGTATGTTCAATGAGTCAAGAGGTGGAATTACAGGACCATCAAAGGTGAGATGAGAGTTATGAGGAGTTTTTGATTGAGAGATGGGTAGAAATTAGGTCTTAGAGGCATTAAACTTAACAAGATTTTGTGTACCCCACTGAGATATCCTGTCCAAGTCCGAGTTTGTTGTGGAAACTGTGTCAAGGCGAGATGCAGATCGAGTGAGAGAGGAGGGAGCAGAATTGAAGGATGTGGATGAATGTAATGTTGAGTCCTCAGAGTATGAGTGCGTTGGATTATTTGTGGAGAGGAACTCGTTGAAAAAAAGTAGAAAAAGTGTAAGGGACTGGACAGACTCTTGTGGGATACCACTGTAGATAGAGAAAAGGGGGAGGCTGATCCATCAACAACTACAGGGATAGATTGGCCGGAGAGGAAGCTAGATATCAAGGAGCAAAGTGAGGGAGGGCAGCCAAATGAGGGGAGCTTAGAGATGAGACCCTGATGCCACACCCTGTCAAAAGCCTTAGATATGTCAAGAGCAACTGCATATGACTCTCCAAAATCTTTCAGGAATGATGACCAGACAATAGTAAGATAGGAAAGAATATCATCAGTGGATCTCGACTTATGGAAGTCTTACAGGTGATCAGAGAGAAGACTGATTTTCAAGGTGTTTAAGGATATGAGAGTTGAGGAGAGGTTCAAAGACTTTGGAAATGGTAAATGTCAAAGCAACAGGACAATAGTTAGAGGGGTCAGAACAGTCACCGTTCTTAGGGATGGGATGTGTCAAAACATGTTTCCAAAAAGGAAAAGTTTTGGTTTTTAAACATAAAAAAGGAATAGACAAGCAAGCACAGGTGTAATTTCAGAGGCATACTCTTTTGGTACACAGGGATGGATGCCATCAGGACCATAAGCCTTGTTTGAGTCCAGAGAGAGAAGCACTTTTTGGAGAGTCTGAGAAGAGATTACAGGAAGTCATAGGATTAGTAAGAGGAGCATCAGGGGGTGAGGGAATGTTAGAGTCATCCAAGGTGGA
>JAYMFT010080174.1:0-14315 GCA_038088735.1 Panulirus argus | reverse complement strand
CCACCACTAGCTAGACCATGTAATACTCGGCAAGCTGCTGCATCACATGATTATTGTGTGGCCATCGGCAACTCAAGAGTGGGCCATTTTGATACCTGCTTCTTTCCCTATATGTTAAAGCTTTGGAACTCTTTACCTTCCCATGTCTTTCCCAATAACTATGACCTTGCATATTTCAAAAGACAGGTCTTTCACTTTCTCAAAAATTCGTAAATACTTTCCCTTGTCTTTTTTTTTCCGTTTCTTAATTCTCTCTATATTTCAATTGGAGTCCGGCCTTGATGTGGACTTTTTTCCGTGACTAGAGCCTTCAACATAAAACAAAAAAGCTTCCACATCCACCAGCCAAAAGATCTTGAACACCTTCAGGTGTTCAAGATGATTCTAAGAACACACACTGTCACTATGTGTGTGGCCCATGTCAACCTGACGTTAAGGATGAAGGCTTGTAATACTTACTGTAAGAGGTTGGCCTGATGCTATACATTATCTCAATACTAGAAATCATTTTGATGCGTAAAATAAACAGTGTTGTGAGTGCTGGAGATCATCTTAATGTTTGGGTTAAACATTTCTTTGAATCCTGGAACTCTTGTTGACGCATGGGATAAACGGTGGTTTGAATACTGGAGATCATTTTGATGCGTGGGATAAACGCTGCAGTGAGTGCTGTATGTCATATTGATGTATGGGATGAGCACCGCCATGAGTGCTAGAGTTCATGTTAATGCATGGGAAAACACTATCCTGAATGCTGGAGATCATCTTGATGCACAGGATAAACACTGCCGTGAATGTTGGCGATCATCTTGATGCACTGGATAAATACTGACATAGTGCTGGAGATCATTTTGATGCGTGGGATAGATATTGCCATGAATGTAAGCGAACAGCTTGATGCTCAGGATAAATATCGTTATGACTTAGGAGTCAGCGTAAACACAGAGAATACAGACTGATCACCTTACATCACCGTAGGCATGTGCTCTTCCGTGGAGAGCGGAATCAAATTCATTTAAGTATATTACTTTGAATGTGTCATATATCTTGATCAGGCCAGGACACAGTGCAGGCCATTAACATGTGCAAACGTCCAGACGTATCTTTACCATAGACTTAGTGGGTAACACATTCTTCCCAAAGAAAAAGATTGTTCATTCAAATACACCTGGACTTAGTATCTTTACTACTTACCTCGCCAGATATGACTTTATCCTTGCCCTTCTCTCTCCCAAGACCAGTGGCATACGAGAGATCTCTCTTGCATCTCAGATCACCTGTTTTCTCACCCCCTCATATATGAGGAACTTGAGTACCTCCGGACGGTCTTCAGGTGAAGTCGACGGCATTGTTGTTCGCTGACAATGTAATCATAATAGAAAAAAATGAAAAGATGAAGGATGACTACGAACTTTTGTCTTTTGCATTGGATAACCCTTATCTCAATACAACTGTCACGAGAAGTGTCCGGGAATTGCATATGTTCTATTTCTGTTTCGGTTGATATCTCAGTCGTTTAATGCATCGTCCACTACCACAGAGCCGTCTTGAAATCCTGAGCAAGCAAGGACGATTATTAATAAGTTCAATCGCTGCACAGAATTCTGAAAGCAAATTATGTCCCCTTGCTGCTTGTTGCAAGCATACACACTGTAATGCTGCGCACAGGTCATGCATCTACCACGCACTTGAGAAATAAGAGATTTGAACCCAAGTACCGAGGAACCAAGATTCGAACCCAGGTACGGAGAAACCAGGATTCGAACCCAGGTACGGAGGAACCAGGAATCGAACCCAGGTACGGAGGAACCGGGATTCGAACCCAGGTGCGCAGGACCCAGGATTCGAACCAAGGTACGGAAGAACCAAGATTCTAACCCAGGTGCGGAGGACCCAAGATTCGAACCCAGGTACGGCGAAACCAAGACTCGAACCCAGTTACGGAGGAACCAGGATTTGAACCCAGTCATGAAGGAACAGGAATCGAACCCAGGTGCGGAGGAGTCAGGATTCGAACCCAGTCACGGAGAAACCAAGATTCGAACCCAGGTGCGGAGAAGTCAGGATTCGAACCCAATCACGGAGGAACCAAGATTCGAACCCAGGTGCGGAGGAACCAAGATAATTGAAAACTCAGTTTTGGAAATTATCCGACTTTGAAGATAATCACATAATTTGATATAACTGCCATGTATGGTGGTATGGTAATGACTGGCCAACCTCGAAAATCGCAGGGTAAATTGGGCTCCTTAAGACTGTTGGAGTGTGGTGACATTCGTGCTGGCGAATGTGATTTTGGTGGAGATTGTGATGATAGTGAGGATGAAAATGGTGGGTGACGATGATCGCGGGGTTAGAAATGAACGGGCATGATGGAAATCTATTAGATCATAGCAGTGACACTGATGGTGAATATGATGGTAGCTGTTATTGCGGAGACTGTTGGTGACAGTGAAAGTGATGGTGATAATGATAGTGAATGGTGATGACAGCTATGATATAGGTTGGTGACGACGATAGTTGTAGTGATGATGGCACTGTCCTGTGATGATAGTAGTGGCGATGGTAATGGAGGTTGTGGTGTTGGTGCTGGTGATATTAACTGAAGGTGATAGTCGTGTCGACAGTGATGATTGTGTTACTAACTGATGGTGACAGGATTGGTGATTAGTGATGGTAGTATACTGACTGTGTTGGTGACTGTGGTAGAAGAGTTGATAATACTGACTGAAGGTGACAGTAGTGGTGATAGTGATCGTGTTGTGGTAATGACGGAGACAATAATATTGGTAGAGCGATGGTGAGTGAGGATGATTGATGGTGACAGCGTTGATAGAGGTGGTCGTAACGGGCGAGTAACATCACCCCCCCCCACAACCATTCCATTATGTTCATCATAAAGTACCAGGGAGATACCATCAACATCACCATCACCATCATCGTCAACATCATCAACAGCAGCACACGCACACCTTGAGATGCCTCGCGCAGCCATCCGGCCAACAGATAAAACACGAGAGTGCTACAGAGACGTGTGATTTACAGCAGCAAATTACACAGCCTGGACGATAATAATTCACAGCTCATACTAATGGCACAGCGCTCTCAGCTGTTGGGAAACAGCCACGACCGAAGAGCAGAGAACAGAAATGAATGCGGAGCGTTGTTGATCTTAGAGACGGCGAGGGAAAGATGAAGAAATATCATTAAGGCCCAAAATATTCCACAGTCAGTAAAGCAGGTAACGTCATTATCAGCAATAGGGCCTCGGTCACCCGTGTAGAGGACAGCATCCTTGAAAACTGCAAGAAATGCAACAAAGGAATTGCAGAGAGAACGACTGAACAGAGACGGTGGGTACGTTGCCTTGGGAGGACACACGGTATGCTGGTGATGAGTGACTGGCGTCATGAAGGACAGCGAGCATTCATCACGGACGGAGACACAGGGGCAGTAGCATGGAGGATACAGCAGCATTAACAGACAGAAGAGGAACAGAACAGTCTGGCTGGAGCCAGTGCCCATCAACAGGGAATGATCCACTTTGCTCTCAGGCAGTACGGTACAACAGCTGCTAGATCAAAACACAAGAAGAGTAGCAGCGATTATTGAGGAGAGGGACGAGGCGTCCTCAAGCCACAGCAGCGGCAGAAGACCCCGTGCAACAACAGCTGCAGCTGCAGGGGAGAACAGCAGCAGCAGCGGCGGCGGCCGAACACGACACAGGACGGGCAGCATCCAGCCCAAGAATGCACGAAATTGTGAGATCGTGCAGGGGTCGTGTTCTCGGACTCTACCCCTGCCATACTGCACGTCATGCGCGGCTACCAACCCACCCAATTATACCTTTAGGACAATAATTTGGCCCCTTATCTGGCCCAATCATCTCCTACCACATCATCCGCCGAGGAGCCAATCACAACCCTGCACATCGGCAAGATGGATCTCATTGGCCATTAACTCGGGCCGGGAGAAGAAGCCGGACAACCATCAGTATTGAAAATTATATAACTCGCGCCGGGTAATTTTCGGTTGGGTCTGACCTCTGTGACCGAAAGATGTACGTGACCGCTGGGAAAAAATGGCCGTCCGACGAGATAGAGCCAGATAGGGAAATACCGCGACCGCAATTACCCGCCAGTCCGTAATGCGCTCTCACCAATTTTTCACCCACATGATTATTACGCCGTTTAATGGAGGGCGGCCCAGTGGGCTTCGGCCCCGTCGCTCAATGTTTCGTGCGGGTGGCGGCGGCGCTGCTGCCGCTGGGGGGTGAGCCATGCTCGGGGAACTCTTCGGTCAATTAGTGAAAAATGGGGGAAGAAAATTGGCCTCGAAGGTCATTCGTCTGTGATCGCGAAAGAGTTAAGGGGGGCAGGATATATCATGGTGGACAGAACAGGTGAAGTGGCCGGCGCACAGGGTAGGGGAGGGGGGGAGGTTTGAGGGGGAGGGGGTAAGGATGGTTTTACACGCCACTTGGGCAAGTCACCTTCCTCCTCCTCCTCATCCTGCCCCCTTCCCCCCCACCACTACCTGTGCTTACATCCCCTCCCCCTTCACCCGTCGACGTAACGCCACACCTACCCGTTCTAACAGTAGCCCCCATCCCCCCTTCCCCTTTGCTGTTGTCACAGCACCTCCTAGCTCTTGTAACAGCACTTTGACACCGTTTTCGCGACACTCCACAGCTGTTTGTCACAGCATCGCCCAGCTGCTTTGACGGTACCTCCCAGCTGTTGTCGTCACCACACCCCCCACCTCTCGTCATACCACCCCTATACCCCACTTCCCACCGCCAGCCTCGACAACACCGTCACCGTCACAACCACCATCAGAGACGTGGTGGATGGAGAGTTATTACCGCAGGACTGGGACGACAAGTGGGTTGCGCCAGAACTAAAAACGATAGTAAAGAGGGAGGTCGATTGACGTAAGTCACGGAGGATTTTTTTACTGGAAGAAAACCCTGTTCCAGCCGGAGAGGAGATGGTGGAAAATGAAGAAATACCGATTAATGAACTGCTGGAGGCTGCAGACGTGCCAAATGCAATAGAAGATACAAGAAAGAATTGGCAGATATGATGAAGACGTGAGACGACCAGTAATGATTATTTCCAGTAGGGAGTCATGTAGCTACAGGGTACTTGAACAGGCTAAGGAAATTGCAAACAAGAAGGAATTCGGTGGGGGTATACAACAGATGTGAAAGACCAAAGGAAGGAGAGAGAAGTAAATAATACAAGCAGACGGCAAAATACTGGAGACAATCAAAAGAGGCTGGAGAGAAGAATAGCCTGCAACTGTCTCAGAGAGGTTAGGATGTTAATTGATGTGAGTGTAGGATAGAAAATGATACACAGAAACATAGATGGACTGGTAGCAAATGGTTAAGAGACGGAGTTCAAGGAACGATTTGGGGAAAACAAGATTGGTATTGTTGGAGCAGCGGAGACAAAACTTACTATAGAGATAAGATCCTACCTTATCTGCCTTGAGGGATACATGGTAGTAAGGGAGAAAGGGAAGCAGAAAAGAGGGGAATTGACCTTTTTGATATGGAATAGCATCATGTTTCATGAAATATTGAGGAATGGCTTCTTCATACAAAATGGGAAAAATAACTGTAGGAAATATTTGCATTAGTACTGTTGATAATCTACGATCCTCCAAAGAATGATAACGTACCAGAACAAATATTCAGCGATGACAATGATAGAAAAATCAGGATGGTGTAGAAGGCAGTGAGTATAGCACGTGTAAAAGAATGTAGAGTTCTGATTGGGAGATTTACATTATAAACAGACTGGGAGAATTCAGACTCTTATGGAGATAGGAGGTGAGGAAGACACACGTTCATAGAGTGTATACAGGAAAATTTCCCCTATCAGCAAGTGGCAGAGCACGCTAGAATCAGATGGATGATAATACATCATGACTAGATCTTGTCTTTACACATGGTAGTATGGAAATTGGAAATGTCTGGTATGATTGTACCCAATGGAAAAAAGTCGTTATGTAATGTGTGAGTTCGACTACATGAGTAATTACGTCTTAAAAGTTCAATAGAGGAAACCAGACTCAAGAAGGAGACAATTATATAAAGTAAGCATTCAACCTTAAAACGCTTTCCTTGGGTTAGTCAGACCCGGCATTTCACTAAATCTGTTCTACGGGGTTCTGGTATGTGTACGACCACGTGGGTCCCTCTACCTTCAGTTCTTGTTCAGGCAAAGCCGATGGCGGGAGCGTCAATCTGTGCTTTTAATCCTTCTTTGTGATTTTTATGGTGTTTAGATCCGACAGACCCATAGATAACGACTGTGAGGGGAATAGATAACCTATAAGTGATAAATGTCCTGCAGATCTTAGTAATGCAGAGAACCCCTTTTCAGTAGGGCACAGGTACGATTAAGTCTTTTATAATCAGTAATTTTTGAGTTTTATTGATAAGAGTAATAACTTTTTATTCATATCAGTTTTCAAAATTTATTTCCTTTCTTACACTAACCACTTCCATTTACGTGAAATTTAAACTGAGTAAACGTGATGAGACCGTGATACGGTGAAAGGAGGCTTCGATGTGAGCATTATCTAGTAGAAAGTAAGTTGCAGGAGTTTGTACTGTGAGAGGGTCGAGGGAGTCAACTCTGCAACTAACCTAAAACTAGAGCGCCACCTTGGGAGGACTGAAAATGAGACAAACCATCTGCTGGCAAATCTTAAAATCATGTGTGTTTGGCCAAAACTAGGGTTAATTTCTCAAGGATGGTCACCGCAACGAAAGAATCGCCAGGAGCTAAGAGAAAAGGTCCAGATGAGGTCATTAAAGATGGTACCATGACTAAGAGCGGTGAGTTACAGTGAGAGGTCAGGGATCTTAAGCTTGCCTGCCATGGAAGAGAGACGAGTAAGGGATGACTTTCTCACAGCGTTCAAGTTTTTTTAACTAGTTTGATGCTGTCGATTATTCTTCAGAAGATGCACATGTAGAGTAACCAAATGTCATAACAAGAGAATTGTTAGAAAAATATTCAAAGAAGTATTTCTAAAATATGAGGCAAGTAGATAAATGGAGTAAACAATGTTGAAACCGTCAATGCTGGCAGCATTCAAAAGTTTGAAAAAGTTTGATATCAGGAAAGTTCAGGAGATCCCTTCTCATACCGTACAAATAGATATTT
This sequence comes from Panulirus argus, assembly GCA_038088735.1. NCBI lineage: Eukaryota > Metazoa > Arthropoda > Malacostraca > Decapoda > Palinuridae > Panulirus > Panulirus argus. Next base: position 7,131 of record JAYMFT010080174.1, on the reverse strand, counting down.
ACAAGATCCAGACCCATCTTCACAACTTTCACATGCCACGCAGCTAATGGGTCCAGCACTTTTACCCATCGTCACGATACCATCTACCCGTCGTCGTAACATATCCCACGGACGGATCACAGCACTATTCTTCACAACACAACATCCCCTCCCCCTCTCAACCCATCGGCACAACATCTTCATTAATAATTCCGACACCGACCCACTCATCGTCACAATACCCTCAGAGTCATCACATTATCACCCTCCCGTCATCGGCGCTTCCACTCGATGTCAAAACAGCCCCCAAAGACTTGTGCTGTCTAACACCGACAGTGACGGGGACCATACTGGTGCTGCAGGCAGGCCATACTGGTGCTCTGACGCCAGCAGTGCTGCAGGCCATATTGATGCTGACAGCATTACTGAAAGCCATACTGATGCTGCCAGCAGTGCTTCAGGCCACACTGGTGCACTGCAGTTTTGCAGGCCATGATGGTGCTCCTATTACCAAAATGAACTTACTAGTACTCCTTATCAGCTCAGTGTTTTCATTCTAGGATACTGAGGAATACTGGAAATTTTGAGGTGATTTTGTGATCAGAATCGCGTCGCGAGACATGATTATTATTATAGGGAGTACAAATGTAAATAAGATCGTCGTGTATGTAAATTGCGGGAGAGAAATGAGAGTGAACTAAAGAGATTTTATAGGGGTAATGGTCGTTAGGTATGACGCTGTGTCGTTATCTTTTGGTGGAAATACTTGTGTTTTCCTTGCTGTAAACAGTGAAGGATGGATGTGTGTGTGTGTGTGTGTGTGTGTGTGTGTGTGTGTGTGTGTAGCGGAAGATACCAGCGTCATACCCACACATACTTGGGTTAGTAATGTCAACACTGTTGGATTCGAAGCTTCAGCCATCTTATTGCTACAAAATGTAGACCCATTTCCACAGGCTGAACACCACCGTCACCCATATTGCAGAATTTTCCCTGTCACCTTTCACAGTGTCGCCAGAGTCCAGACCGTCACCACCAAATCCACCACAGGCGAATTCTCTCTCTCTCTCTCTCTCTCTCTCTCTCTCTCTCTCTCTCTCTCTCTCTCCATTTAGTTAAGACCAACAGGTCGAGACAGTGTAACCCAAATCAACCCAACATTGTAAGACATGACCTTACTTCTCCAAATCTTACTTTACGATCCCTGAGCATAACTTTTACAACCCTTGAGTATGATAGCCTGGCCTTTGACCTCTCCGGAGCCTGGCCTTTGACCTCTCCGGAAAGGGTCATACTGGAGTGCCATAGTATCGATTCAAAGGTATACCATCGTGGCCAAGAAGATAAAGCTACAGCAAACTGGAAGTATTCATCTGTACATAACAAGAAATCCAAATATTTGCAGTGTTTTCTTGCGTGTATTGCTGATATTCAGTGACGTGTGACGGTGTGAGGCGATTGCGCACTCTGTGGCGTATGGCAGCGTGCAACTACCGTCATCTAGGGATGTGTGCCGGGGCGGCGTTGCGGGCCAGATGGTGTGTAATTTGACGAGCGGGTCCGCACGCGCCTGTCATGTGGGTGTCAGACCTCTCGCCACGCCACGGATCATCACCCTCTCGGAGATGCGAGAAGCAAACCAGGATTCATCCTCAGTCTTAACAAGGAACAAAAATCTTTCAATAAGTAAGTTCATGTAGATTCCCAAGTACTGGTAGTTTTCATATTGAATCTTTCTGCCGATCTGGAAAGAAAAAAGAATTATCAGTGTGCTGACGTCGAAAGCTGCCCATATTGGCTAATTACAGCTAATCATGGGAAGAGTTAATGGGCGCAGACAATGGTGTTTCCTACGGGACAAAGCTTGGGGGTGGCGCGTGCTAGGCTGCGGCGGGACATCCGATCCTCCGACACCCGGATGTAAACAATGGCTGTCTGGTGGCTCCCGGGCCGGCGAGACTTGGCCATCGACTTTCTGATTCTCTTAAAAAGTCGATTCCTTGCATCCTTGTAATTACTGCAACTTGATACGAAGCACAAGCCGCATAAAAATTCGTAAAAACATGACATTTTGACGTCCATTTAAATATATATTTCAGATAACAGCCCACCACCCTCCCCTTCTCGAGTTTTTCCATCTGTCGTAATTCAAAGGGAAGAATAGATTATACCTCTTATGATATAATGGGAATAATTGCAGGTTCCTTTCTGTGCACATCCTGGGTAGGGCTGCAATAATGGCGTTCTGAAGTTCGGCTTGCAGGGAGAATTGGCGGTGTTGGTGCAGTGTGCCAGATGATGTCTGGCAGTGGTGTATGCCCTGTGTTAGTGATCTTTTAGATCAAATATGAATTGATAACTGATGCATATTCTGTTGTGCATTTCTAGTTCGATTTTCGTACGACAGAATGATTAGGGGTCTGATTTTCAAATATCTGTGCAATCACAACCTTGCATGTATTGATAGAGACCCAGGGAATATGTATTCTACCTGATTACGCTGGACCAGACCAGTTTATATTACATAAACCAACCGTACGATAACGACTTAGCTGACATCCCTTCTGCAGCTGGGGTTATATTGCCGAAGTTGACAACGCTAATCCAGCTATTTTGAATGATTCACTTGAATTTATCAGCTAAGCCGTCTCCATTGTCTTAGCTGACGTTATTGGCTCATCTGGTGTCACTGAACGAAGCTAACTATCATCGAGCTAAACGTTGGCATATCTTCACTCCTAGCTTCCTGACTTGTTCATATAGTTGGCCACACATGAAACATTAGTCACAGTGTAAGAGGATAGAGCCTCACCAGTGTGTAACTCCTTCCTCGTCCCATAGAAATAGGTAATTACAAGTAGTTAACTACATTATTCCGTCACAGATCGCCAGAGTTCGAGTAAAGCTCCATAGGTCCAGTGGCCTAATCCACATGGTCCACTTCATGTGGTTCCGCCTTTATTGTCCAACGTTTTTTATCTTAGGCTCAGGAAGCTAGCCAGGTCCACCGGTCGGAACTGCAGGTCATAAAGTGTTGTGGTGTGTGCGTATATGTTCAGAGAGTGCAGGGCACTTAAGCAGTAAGTACTCGGTGTCTTCATTATGGTAGTTGCATCGTGGGCATGAAGGGTCTTGGGATATGTTGCAACGTTGTTTGCGGTGTTGCAGTGATGAGAAATTACACACAGTATTCCCTCCCTAATCCAATTTGTGTGCGTGAAGGGGGGGGGGGTTGATTGTGAATTCGGGTCGTACGCGTAGGTCCCTCAACCAAACTAAATTCTCATGAACCTCTCTAACAACCAGAACTTACATATGAAGTTTAGTTACATCTCTTCTAGTCAGAAATATTATTAAGCGTGTAGTCTGGAAAAAAACAAAAGTTTAAATTGCGTGCTAGACTGGAAACTCAGGGTCCATTTAGCGTTCAAAAGTTCGGCTCCTGCCTCGATCTAGGGTTCAATATTTAGCTTTGAACCAACTGTATTCCTTCTCGGATATCGGGTCAACAGAGCTTGGTTCAAAGTCTTTGCGAACTTTTGCGCAGTGGACTGGAAAAAGTTAAGTTTCAGGAGAATTTAGTTTGGTTGAGAGAGCTAACACGGAGGACGGAAATTCACATTAAACCAAACCCCACGAACCCAAATTGTTCGAGAGGGTATACTAAGTACCTATTTGTAATTATCTATTTGTACTACAGGAGGGGAAGAGAGTTTTACACTCGTGGGGCCCCATCTTCTGAACATTCTCTCTGTGTATATTTCATACATGTTCGCTGTTTCCCGCGTGAGAGAGGTAGCATCCTGAACAGATGAATGAAACCCTATGGTATGGCCAGGACAGAAGCCTAGATTTGCATCAACCAAAATCCATTCATCGCCATAAGAATGAGTATATTGTATTGATATACGGAAGAATTATGTTACTCTTTTATATAAGTATCTGCATGAGGTTTGGCAGAAGCCACCCACCCATGTAGTACTATGCGAAGTATTTCGCCGACTGTGTCCTGACACAGAGAAAACATGGTTCTCTACGCTCCACTACGCGTGATGATCATACCCGATAGAAATTATATTCATAGAATACTCATATGGAAGGGATCTTTGAAGTATCAGATGGATACTCGTGAAAAATTACACTCACAGCAAACCAAAGCTTAAAAGACACAAGATGAATTATAGAAATGTTTTGAGAAATATTAGATGGATGTTTGATCTTTAGGCGCTCCACTCCGCCAGATGTAGTAGTCGGGCCGTTTGGTGGTGAAGTTCTGAATGAGACTTGGTATTGAAGACTGAGATGGTGTGTATGGCACCTTAACACCACACCGGAGAGTTCCTAGAACATACGTGTGTTACCCTTCTTATTACGAAGCTTATTTCGTTGACCGCATCGTATGATGATGGAGAGAGAAACACTTAGTCGTTCTGGCTTGTGAAGTAAAGAATGTTCCTATAAAGCAGTAAGAACGTGACAATAACAGAGGGTTTTAAAAGTGTGAGTCGTGAGGGAGATATTTTCGGGGGGGGTGGGGGGTCACTGACATGTCAAACACAAGCTGTACTGAGAGCGAAGGGTCATGGAGGAGGCCTTTGTCAGCGTCATGAATACTGGCCTAACTGTGGAGGGATATGAGTGTAAAGATACGCTTATTTCAAGCCTAGAACGGGCTTCCGTCAGTGTCAGCTGGTTCCTGGGGTGCCATTACTGCCATCCGTAGTCGGGTCTCGTGTGTGACCATGAATGTAGCGGGATCTTTTACGTGGATGTGTGTGTTTTGTAAAGTGTAATGCGACAGAGGGAGGGTTTGTGTTTCTATGAGGATGAGAGCTTGGGTGACAAAGGGATTACGATCAGTGCAGGAGGTACTCAGCAAAAGGAGAGACTTCGTGACAGGTAGATATGTGAGATATGTTAGATAGGTAGATAAATAGTTAAACAGACAGAGACCAGCAGCCACTTGGAAAGAGATGAACTAATAAGAGGTGGGGAAGAGTGGGAGAAACATTCTGATAATACAGCCCAAGAGGTAAAGGATCAGACTGGATGAGAGAGAGAGAGAGAGAGATTTACAGAAACAGCGTGTATAAGAAAGTGAGAGAAAATCTGAAATATACCAAAGGAGAGAGAATGAGGGACCATTTGGAAGATAAACAGTGAGAATCAGAGAGAAATCGACACAGGAGAGTGAGAGATAAGTTTACAGAGCATGATGTGTTTGTGCAGACACGGAGGTTAGCTACATCATACCTTGACACCATAATAACTCCCTGTTCTGCCCCGGTTCATGAACCTCACCACTGCAAACAGTTATCTAACCTGCACGAAAAGGTAATAATACTCATCATAAATTTGCACCCTGCATGGCCGCTTACTACCTTCGCACCTTGAGATATTATATATTGGACTCCATTAGCGCCTTCATCTTCAAGGTACCATAAATTTCGCGGGTTCCATTTCGCTCCGGGCAGCAGCAGCAGCAGCAGCAGTGATTACAACGGGAAATATCCAAGTAATAAGAGACTTTTCCATTGGAATATTCACCGGTAGAGGATCCAATTCTATTTCCATCATAACGTGTAGGGGATCAGAAGCCATTTACATTTCTGAATCTCCTGGTTTTGCCCGTGGCTCAGGGAGATTGATCCAATAGGCGACGTGTCGGATATCTCCCCAAGTTTTAGGGCGCTCTGAAATACGATATATCGCGACCGATCTTTGCCACCGGTACGTCATAATATAAAACGGAATTATCTGATGCATGTAAGGCATCAGATAGAGGAATTTTATGGTAACCTAAAAGTTTCTGTGTACAAATTAATTGCGAAAATGGAGTCTGAGCAGGCGGGTAGCAAACGCCCGAGGCGGGTCTCTGTTTGATCATCATTATTGGAACCATCATTTACATTTTTATTGTGTCCCTTGATATTACATTTGGGATGAATTTGAACAGTGACGCTGTTGTTGGTTGGTGGTGGGGAGTAGGTTCGGGGTGAGGGAGTGATGTGGAGGAGGAGCAGGAGATGATGATACCGCCGCACCTCATTTATGGACACGAGAGGAAAAGAAAGGGATGGCATAGCAATCACTCTCTTGTCTGTGCAACTCGTTTGTCTGTATGGTATTGACACTGGAGTTTTTCGCTGTATGATTCAAGCGCTGTTCTTGGAGTGCTTAGATAAGTGTGGCGAATAGACGTCTACACATGGTTCACCTCATTCAGAACAACGTTAAGGCCCTTGGGTTATAGTGGCCTGGCCTTTTTGACCTGCCCATTAAAGCCATCACACGCAAGGATCGTATTGTTGTGCACAAAATGATGCCCAAGTTCGTTAGTCTCCGAAAGTCTTCATGCAATTTAAGACCAATACTTTGGTCTTTACAGTGATTTTCTGTAGACATATTAAAGCAGTCTCCACATGTTTTCTTCATAGTTTTGCTTAATCCACCATACTCAAGTCAGTGTAATCCTCATTATCTGTTCATTAACTTTTGAAGGTGTCTTAAGATGTTTGTATATTGATTTTCAGGTTTGGAGGTCGTCTTATTATGGTGAACTACATTCTCTGCATACTAACGCACACAGAAACCGGAACGTCACAATCCTTTATGTCTTTGGTCCCAACCAGTGTACGTAGCCAGCTTCCTAAGTGCTGCAAGGAGCCTCATAAGGCTAGAAGGGACCCCTTTGCCAGGAAGTTAAGGTAAGGTTATCATGTAGACAGTGTTATGTTACAAAGTATAATGTGTGCTTTGATGTACAGTTTGGGTCCTACTATCAAGAAAATTACCAATGTTTCTTTTGAGAACACTTCTACTAACGTACCGTGGAAAAGTATTAGCATTATTTGCACGGTGCAAATGGAAATGAAGAGGGTCCTTGGTCCTTGTTGAGTTCAGAAACTATCATAGGCAAGAGAAACATCCATTTGTGAACTATGCCCATTTTCGAAGCACACTGAAAGACATCAGTATGACCTAACCTAACCCGAAAGAGTTCTGTACCATTGATGTAAAGAAACGAATCTAGTGTTCAAGTTTATCTTAAGATTCATTCAGCCAGCCCCCAAAAAAAATCCAAAAAAGACCTTGTATCAGAAACCAAGAGTCAATATATATATATATATATATATATATATATATATATAT